>BMAU01016343.1:0-166505 GCA_019973935.1 Trichonephila clavipes | reverse complement strand
TGAAAATTATCCATGTATGCGCTTTTTTAAAATCACGGTTCTGAATGTAGTCGGATACCTTAAACTAAAACTGGTAGACGTGCTGATCGTGTATAGAGCTAGCTGCGTGCCGCTCTGCAGTTGTACCAGAGACGTTACGCGAACAGGCGTGTTCCATATCACACACTACCTTTGCAAGTGTGAACAGAAGTTGACATGAGGCTGGTTCTGTTCACCTGACGAGTTTGGTGAAAGATACACTCATCCCTTCAGTTGAAGACGTCATCTCTCGAATATCTGTAGCTGCCGGGAGGATACGTGACATGCCAGGAATCCTCTAAAACGTACCACGCATGAATCTTCTAGAACTTGGATTCCCTCTGCAGCTATGGTACCACGTCTACCAGAACGACTACTGGTCGTTATTTCGAACACCTATTTTAGTGTAACTTTTCAATAAAATGTTTTCGGTCATATTAATGTGTTGCTGTCTCTGTTCTTTTTCTGAGCTTCATTGCACCATAGCTCACAACTATGGCATTTGCGACCCTGCAGTCCTATGTGATTCCGAGTTGTCTCTAACCCGTACACAGCCTGCAAATATGTCGATCTGGTAGCTAATTACTCTATTTATATGTGCATACCGATGAATTTTTAAATTAAAAAAATATTTTATCGTCAATAACATTTCAAATTTCCTCACAAATAAAGGGTGTTTTTTAGAGGTATAGAACTTTAAATTGCAATAAAACAACGATGTGTTATTCGATTGACATGAATTTTTTTATTTGAAAGATAATCTTGTGGCATTACATTTTAAATATGATTTCTGGCATAGGACTGCCATGGCTGGCTCGGATGTAGTCCAATCTGGACGTCCAATTTTCGATGACTTTTTCCAACATTTGTGGCCGTATATCGGTAATAACACGGCGAATGTTGTCTATCAAATGGTTAAGCGTTTTTGGCTTATCCGCATAGACCAATGACTTTACATAGCCCCACAGAAAATAGTCTAGCGGTGTTAAATCACAAGATCTTGGAAGCCAATTCACAGGTCCAAAACGTGAAATTAGGCGGTCACCAAACGTATCTTTCAATAAATCGATTGTGGCACGTGCTGTGTGACATGTTGCGCCGTCTTGTCGGAACCACAGCTCCTGGACATCATGATTGTTCAATTCAGGAATGAAAAAGTTAGTAATCATGGCTCTATACCGATCACCATTGACTGTAACGTTGTGGCCTTCATCGTTTTTGAAAAAGGATTCCACCAGCTCATAAAGCGCACCAAACAGTAAGTTTTTCTGGATGTAACGGTGTTTCGACATATACTTGTGGATTAGCTTCACTCCAAATGCGTTCGTTTGGTTTGTTGACGTAGCCATTTAACCAGAAGTACGCTTCATCGCTAAACAAAATTCGCTTATGAAAATCGGGAACAACGGCAATCTCGTTTTGGGCCCATTCGACGAATCTACGCCTTGCTTGATGATCGTTTTGATGAATTGCCAAACCAAACTGAGAATAAATCACTTGACCGCTGTTAAATCGGTCGCCATCTTGGAAAGTAATGCCAACTTAAACTTCTATACCTGGAAAAAAAACACTCTTTATTAATCATTTTTTTCTCTAATGGGGGACGCGGATTGGTATTTTGTACCTTTGCAAACCTAGTTCATTCCCCAGGAGCTGGTATCGCTTGTTATTTCAGCAGCACATAAAGATGATACCATTTGCTGCAAGAAATTTTGACACCCGGTTTCTGCACCAGAGGGAGGCACTTGACGATGTGAAATTGAACTTAGGAATTTAATTTGGCCGAGGGTAACCAAGCCAAGCGGGTACTCAAAGAGATTTTTTACATGCCACATAATCATACATACGACATGACCACTGTCGATTTTCTGCATCATGGAAACCCACTGACTTGGGCCGGGTTCGAACCCGAAACCTTGGGCGCAGTAGGCCAGCGACAAACCAACTACGCCACCCACTCGTTATTATAATATTATAGACACACACAAGCAAGATCTATAAGTATACTTTATGTTATTATGTAGTCTCTTAGGGAGTTGGGTGAAAAGTTCTTAAAATATTGTGCACGTATCTTCAGACAAGTAGTTTTACAGGGACTGTAAAGGGTATATATACGATGCATATAAATTCTTTAATATAAGTATCAAAGAGTTGGTCGAGTAATGAGCTTAAAGCCATATAGTCTTTAATTCAAGTTTAAAGATGATATATTTTGTGAGTGTGTCAAAGTTTTAATCAGGGTGAAGGGCTTAAGGTCATGATGAAAGAGTAATTAATTAAAATGTTTAAAAACCATTGTATTAACGTGTTTAACTTTTGCTTTAGAATGAAAATTTTTGCAAAACATGGTTTTAAACCTTAAAGAGTTTCATTTTTTTTCCAGAATTCAATCAGAAACATGTCACATTTTTTTTATTATATTTTTTTACTAAACTCACAATTTTTAGTAAGAAATTGTAATTAAAATTTACATTTTTAATATTTTTCAACATTTAGGATAACTTTGTAATTTTAATGAGATTAACAATATTTTACCTGTAAGTTGTCTTTTTTCCCTCATGAAGGCCTAACAGGGAAGCTACACTCAAGGCTGTAAATATAAAATAAGTCCAGTAACTTACTGGATTTCTTTTATTGCACAACTATTGCCACCTATACAACTAATTTCACAGCAAAAATTAAAAATTAAAAAAAAAACGAGCGAAACAGTACGAACTATAGAGAAAAAAAGAATGACTGTACGCCGTACAAGCAAAGCAGTAGCGGTCCAAATATAGTGCCCGTACGGTGTACTGGCGAAACAGGGAATGGAATAGTTTTGCTATTAATATGCACAAAAATAAGTGTTTAAAAATGATGTAGTTCTATTCTAATTTTTGGTCATTTTTTTCGCAGATATGATTTTATTTTGTTACGATGATTGTCGACCATCCGGTATAGTAGATTGCGACGCTGAATGCAGTGCCATAGGGTCTGGGTTTGAATCCCGGAGAAGCCATGGATGTTTGTAAATGTATAGTGCATTCGCGGAAGGTGGGTACTATACATAGCCGTCGAGCCGCAAGTCCTCTCGTGAGGTTGGGGGAAGGCCCCTGACCACCCCAGGTGTCCTCCCTCGAAATTTGTATGGAAACGTGTCAAATCGTACCGTCACCTGAATGGTTCTCAAAGCTTCGGTTAACGACAGGCGTCGTTTAGCCCTTTGCCATGATGAGTTTCGTGGGCCTCGATCTGGCCAGGCAGAACGATTGGGCATCAGTAACAACAACAACGATGATTTTAAGTTTTCGAGAATTTAAAAATATGTGTGCATATAAGCACTGAACTGAATTTTTTTTATCTAAGTATTTAACGGCGTTTTTGGGAGCAATTGAGACTGAGGATAAACATTGTGCACAATGTTACTTCCTGATTGCCAACTACGATTAAAGCTATAAAGTGGATTTATTTTTAAATAAATTGATTTCAGATTTATAATAATTTTTTGTTTCATTAAATGTCATCATTTTCTGTTTAAGCTAATTATTCTATTTGCTCTTGAGCTTAACGCTGTTAATGTATCAACAACTAAGAATCTCAAAAATGTGTCTTGTTAACCCGGGAGAAGGCGCGCACTCGAAAGTAACGTTGCGCAGGGTGACTGAGTCACCCCAGTCCTTTTTTTATAATTATTTTTATTATACCCTATAAAAATCGTAATTCTAGTGAATAATTTAATAAGAGAAAATATTTTTAACTAATTTTAAGTACTTTTCAAATTTTCTTTGAAAATTTGAGAAAAATTCCAATTACACTGAACGAAAATGTTTCAAATGAGAGTGAGTATATTAAAGAACACAAATCCCAGTCACTTTTCGCTAACATTACAGGAATGTTATTTACAGACAAAACTGTCATACTTTGTTCCAGTTATTGTAGTTTTATTGTTTTTTGATGATAAACAAATAGCATGTTGAACTTTTTCTTGCATGTGTCTTGTGGTACACTTCTATGGCTTCAAACTTTTTTTTCTTGCTGGAGTTTTTTAGGTAGCATTTGAAAACTTTCCTTCCTACTCAAAAGTATCATTTTCATCGCTTTTCTCAAATTTACTTTTTCTATCATGATTAAAATGCATTGTTTTACCAGGTTCTCCCCTTGCTTGATCACTTTCAACTTCATCCAATAAAGATCCAGCACAAACGCCCATTTATTTTTTTTATATTCAGTTCATTTGCATTTATAAACCTCAATGAGTCATACAACACAGCAATCAAAACTTCTCATTCGTTTACAGGGGGAAAATGTAGCCTGTTCATATAAAATAATTTGGAACAAAAGTGTCATTAGGAGAACTCAGTCACCCCAAGTACCTTTAGGTATCCGACTACGTTTGGAACCGTGATTTTGCAAAAGCATACAAATGGATAATATTTATGATATTCAGTGTCACTAAGATTAGAAAATATATACAAAATTGTTTTAAGAATATTATTACAGCAAAAAATTATTTAGGTACAATATTTTGACAAAAAATGAACATAGAATGACACACATTCAAAATATTCTCCTTTTGTGAAAAATGCTTCCATTATTATAATATTTTGCCTGTATATAGCTTAAACCTCTGTATAGAGGCTTAACTAGAATTTTTGAGTGAGTGAATGAATATTAACGTCGCACCGTTCAGTTACACGAGGGCTTTTGGCGACGGGCCACGTAAATTTGAACCATAGTCAAGTGACTTGGACGACACCTGAGCTGGTACTCCCTTCTCCTAAATACCACACCACACCAACGGGAGGACGTTTCAGCTCTCGATAGGTTTAGCGTGCATCGCTGCCCTACATGGCGGGTCTTTAGTGGTACTGGGCTCGAACTCGTGACAAAGCCAGCCCCAATCCGATGCCTATACCACTCGGCTACCGCGGCCGCACTAGAATTTTTGAAATATATACCTTAAGAGTGGGTTTATCCATGTTTTACTACAACAGAGGGGAGAAATTTTAACAAAAAAATACGCCGATAATTATTTCAATTGGTTGTAGTTCTGAAAATAATGTAAATTAAAAAAATAGTTCAGACTCTCTGAAAAAGTCTTTACTTTATATAAGCAAAATATTAATTTAGAGGCATTTTTATACAAGGAGAACATTTTGAAAAAAGGTTATTATACGTTAATTTCTTACTAAAATATTGTATTTAAATTTTTTTTTGTCAAAATGTCCTTAAGGTATCCGATTACCCTAAAACCATGATTTTTTTCAAAAATTGGTAAATTTTTTTATGACTTTATTTTATAGACCATTTTATTAACTTAATAACAATACCAAGTACTTTATTTTCCCTCCACTAGAACAAAAACTACAAGCGTTTCAGTAAAAGCAAATGCCATAACTTTACACAAGATGTCAAACTTTAAAATGCGTTTTACTCGAAATGTGTTTTTTTTCGAAAAACTCAAACGGGGACCGCGATTGCTCAAAAAGTTTTGAAAATAATTAGCTGAAATTTTTTGCTTATGTTCTGCACAACAGTAGAAGTATTTTGATCTTCAGATTTATCAATAACTGTTTTATTTTAAAATTTGCAATGCTCTAGTTTTTGTAAAAATTAAAATATCTCTTATCGTGAAGATTACTTCAAACAGGAATAACAAAGTAACACATCAAAATTGAAAAATCTATTCATAAAATCTTTGTACAGAGTGGGCCCCTTTTATATAATTTTTCGTACATTTTTACTTGTTTTTTCCCATTTTAATAATAATAATTTGTTTTTCTTTTACCAATTTTAGTATTTTTTCCTTAAAATATAATAAATAAATATAAAAATCACAAAAAGATCTCCATATCTCCTTTTTTTCAAAAAAAAGTTGTCGCAAGTAGTCGGATACCTTAAAACAATTTTATACATTCGTTATAATCTAAGTGACACTAAATATCATGAAAATTACCCATTTATGCGCTTTTTTAAAATCACGGTTCCGAAAGTAGTCGGATACCTTAAGATTGTAAGAAAACGTTTGCTACAGCAAAAAAGTGGGAGATATGAGACGAAAACAGATTTTAGCTCTGAGAGATAGAGAGATTTAGTTCTGACTCATAGATTTTAGTAGAGACTGTGCTCCACGTGACCATTCCCAGGAAAACTGAAATAACTAATTTGATTCTTAATACATGTAGTTTATTAGATGCAATGTGAGTTGAAAATCTGTAATAATTCCATCATTCCAGTTTATAGATTTCACGAGCATTTCTAAAGTAATATTCTCATAAGTTCAATTAAAATGATCACTTGTAAACTCCTCTCATAAAATAATACTAAAAATTGAAATTGGAATAGGTTTATCAGCATATGCAATAAGAATTTTATGTCTAAGGATGAAAACGCTTGAAGCATAGGTAACTTAGATGGATGAGCATGACACTGATAACATTTAAGAAAATGCTTTTAAACATTTTTCGCCATCTATAAAAGGGAGAATCAGTAATGGCTTGCTGAGCGATTTAATATAATGGGTAAACTTGTTTGGAGTGTTCCTAGTAGGATGACAAAACTTTCTAAAACAATATAGAAAACCTAAAAATAATAGATACATTTTGTAGAAATTTTATGGCAACAGTTTTGTTGGGCAGATTGCTTATATTCCTGAAGATAAAATCATATCTTTCTTATCTTTAGTGCTATGTTAGAAAATTCTATAGTGAAAACGATTTATCTTATGATCTTTGGATTAACCTTGCACGTAGGTTGTAATTTGAAAAAATAATTTCAGTTTTCAATGGAAAGATAGATGAAACAAAAAACTCGCAGGATAAGAGACTAGATTAAGATTTAAGGAAAGTATCATGGAAATCAGATCAAGATAATATTCAATTGAATAATGTTTGAAATCAAAACTCGCCCGATAAAACATAACTAATATAATTACATAAACAAGTAATATAAAAAAAAATTAAGATAATTCCTACTTAGATCAACAATGAAAAATTTTATTTTAGTTACTTTTTATTAAATAGTTACAATTAATATAAATATGTATTTACATTTAACAGAATCACACTATTAAATGGCAAAATAAAAAGAGAATTTTTCCTTGTAATTTTCCATTTGTCTTTTTATATAAAGTGTTGGACTATATTTTGTTTGTTATTGTTTATTCATTAATTAAATTTAATTATTTTAATAAGATACTGTAGTAAAAAAGAAATTACATTCCCAGAAATTGGGCCATCCCAGATGGGATTCGAACCCACGACCTTTGGATTAGAAGTCTAACGCACACACATGCGACGTATCCATTGCGCGACAGGGACACAACGAACGATTTTGCTTTCTATATATGCTGTTGGACTATTATTTTTGTTTGTTACTATTTATTAATTTTTTAATTTAGTGAATGAATTAGTATTTGAAAAAACTGTAATAACATCAAGTGTCATCCACTTCAAGCTTAAAAAAATGTATTTGAACTTGAGTGGATGAATAAAAATTACTTTATTAACGATTGAAAATTTGAACAAGATATGTATATATAGGGAGAGGGTGAACTAAAAGAGTATATGAATTGAAAAAAAGGGATTGAGTAAAATATATTATAATACTGAAAGAATGGCATTTTAGATTTCCTATGTAATGCTATACTTACGATTTTTGAGTCGTGAAGCAGAATCAATATGGACACTTAAGGTATCCGACTACGTTCGGTACCGTGATTTTAAAAAAGCGCATAAATGGATAATTTCCATCATATTTAGTGTCACTCAGATAAGAATACATGCATAAAATGGTTTTAAGGACATTTCGACAAAAAAAAATTATTTGAATATAATATTTTGGCAAAATATTAACTTAGAATAATCTTTTTTCCAAATGTTATCCTTTTGTGAAAAAAAGTTCTATTGTAATAATATTTTGCCTGTATATAGCTCAGACCACTCTACAGAGGCTCAATTAGAATTTTTGAAAAATTCACATTATTTTCAGAGTTACCACCAATTGAAATAATTATTGGCGTTTTTTTCTGAAAATTGCTCTCCTCTGTTGTCGAAAAACAAGGATAAACCCACTTCTAAGTTGTATATTGCTTATACCTATGAAATATCAGACTGCATTCTCACGCTTTGTGAGCGGCTATATAAAATCTCTCACATTTCGTCAGGGCCAGAAGATACTTCCGGAGTACCATTGGTGTTTTTCAGAGTGGGCCTCTCCTGCCCACATTTTGACTTGTTTGGATTTTAAAAAGGACGATGTCCTTGTGGTCCCTGTTCTATTTTTAGAATTTTTTGCATTCATGGAGAATGTCTAGCTTTGCTAGACAATCTGGGATTAGAAACAACAACAATAACAGGCCGTTTGCATTTTGTTAAGACAAAGAAAAAATATTAATTTTTTTTCAAGTACATATGAGCAAGTGACATTCTTTCTCTAACAAAACGTTGGAGAGAGACGTCCTCAGGTGTACTTCTCACGTATGAAATCAAGTGTAAGAATACATTGAATAATAATTTAAACAAAAAGACCAATTTTTTTCTTGGTTATTTTGTTCATATGTATAGATTGATCAAAAAGAGAAAAACCATTGTAGTTTTCTTGAAGGTTTGTTGAAAAGAGTGTGTGAGAACCCCCTGGTTCCACCCTGGACTCCAAGATTGAATTGAGGCAAAGAGTTACCAGACGACATTTTTACAATAACAAATTATATTTATTCGCTTGAATCAATTATCAACCTTCTGAATAGAAAAATGAATAAATATGTCTACGTCAATGGGATTGAACTTTACTAGTAAATTAAATCACGAAATATGATACTAATCAACTATTAAACTCAATATCGAACGGGTTTACTGGAATAGAGGACCGAGAGATATACGCAATTTGAATTACTAGCAATCATTAACTTTCCACTAACTCTAATATTTATTTACTCTTATTATCCAATAAATGAAGTTTAAATATCACCTGACTTTTACTACTTCACTCCTTCCCAGTCGGCTCAACTTTCCGAATGTAGATTGCTGCCTGATAAACAGCTAGAAACTAATCACACAATCAATTTGAATCTTCTTAGCGCTCCGTCTATGTATCTCTTGGTTCGATAGCCTTCTCCGCTAACCTACAATATTCTCCTTATATACTTTGATTCAGTTGCATATCCCATTTTCTCCTTTTAGAGCTGGTTGGAAATATACGCGAATTTACAATCCCCAAAGATGCCCAAGAGTATTAGTGATAAAGTGCCGTATAGATTCGTCACAAGTGAGATATTGTATTTCAGTAAGGGGGACATAAACACTGTTTAACATTGCACTTGTCAAAAGAGTCAGATACCACAAAATAAGAAAGATCTCACATATTTCTGGAGCTTACATTTCAATAAAGCAACAGTAACCTATTACGGTAAGTTAATCATAAAAGATACACAAATCTTAGATAGAATAACGCAAGGAGTGCAAGAGCTCCTTCTCTCTCAGTAAAGGTCTGCTTAAAAATATGCTCACCAAAATTTATTTAACTAAATATTGTACGTAGACTTATTTCTTCATTCTGAAGAAAATTGTGCGTGCCAGTTTCCACGCTTCTAAGA
This sequence comes from Trichonephila clavipes, assembly GCA_019973935.1. NCBI lineage: Eukaryota > Metazoa > Arthropoda > Arachnida > Araneae > Nephilidae > Trichonephila > Trichonephila clavipes. The sequence continues at coordinate 156,916 of BMAU01016343.1, read as the reverse complement.
TAGGAAACAGGTTTATTTGCTTTGACTTTAATTATATTTTCTATACCCTTATATAGACTATCTCCATTTTAATAAATTTTAAACAACTTTCTTTCCCTTTAAAAATTCAATTTATATGCTATTATATTGGGCAATCACATATTTTTATTACAAAACCCAAATACAAAATACTATTAAATACACAAAAGAGTATTTTGATTTTTAAATTATACAATAGATTGAATATTTTAGTTTAAATGTTACATTCATGGTGTATTTATAGCTCTTGTATAGTACAATATCAAATATTCTAAATCATTACAATTAGATTTGAATGTTGTAACATGAAAAACATGTAACATAACAATTTTATCAGCTTTATACATGAATAATATTCACTTAAGTAAAGTATCATTAAAAAAATATGCATTTATATTTTCTCTTTAAATTTTCTGTCTTTATAATAAGGTTTAGAAATTTCAGTTTAATTTAATCACCCTAAAATATTTTCCAGTGTTATGCATCTCTTTTATTTACGTAATTTTGTGATATGCTTATGAGATTTAATATCTTTTTTAAATAAGATTTCATTATATCTTGCATATAACTTTAAAATTACTTTAGTGCGTGGGTGCCGTTGATTTTGAACTGAGAAATATATTATTTTTTTTAGTCAATGACTGAACTATTTTTCAATTTTAAATTAATTTTTATGAAGTATAAGTAAGTAGCTTGTAAAAATAAAGTTACGATTTGAAACATCAGTTAATTTTCCATATGGATGTTTGTGAAAGTGGGTTTATCCATAAAATTTCAATTTCTTTAAATATTTATGAGTTTTACTTCTTAAATATTTATTTATGTAATAAAAAATGAAGGAATAATACTGAAAGAGTTAATAATAATAATAACAACAACAGATGTTTGTTCAACATATGCTATAACTGTTATTTTGAATTTTCGAAAAAAAAAAGATTTAATTCAAAAAATGCTTCTAAAAATCCTAAAATCAGGAATTGAAGCTATTTATTTATGTAATCTATTCTGATTAATCTAGTTTGCATGAAACAAAAATTTATAGTATATAATGATTGAATTTTAATCTAAGAATAAATACAAAATAACATTCGCAAGCTGCAAAGCAGATTTAAAAATATAAGGATAGCTTCTAAGAAAATAACAGCTTCTTTTAACTGAAAATTAAATATATTTTCTGTTCTTTTTCTTTTCAAAATGACCCAAATTGTTTTCCATCTTCTGCCCTGTTTATACTTTCGACTGATGATTCTGTAAGCAATAATATAAGCAAGAACTGTGACCTCTAAAGTGAGGTATACAAAGTCATACTTAGGGGTACACCAAAGAGATTGGCTCACTATCATTTGTGATTGTATGATCGTGTATCACGTGAATGTGAGGTTTTATCATTGTTCACTGGTCTGTGTGACGCTTGGAGGATATGCCCAAGAAGTAGGCTCACCATCATTTGCGATCGTGTATCACGTGAATGTGAGGTTTTATCATTGTTCACTGGTATGTGTGATGCTTGGGGGATACGCCCAAGAAGTAAGTCAAGAAGTCACTATCATCTGCGATCGTATGATCGTGTATCACGATAATGTGAGGTTATATAATTGTTCAATGGTCTGTGTGACGCTTGGGGGCGAAGGGTACGTCAAAAAAGTAGGCTCGCCATCATTTTCGATTGTATGATCGTGCATCACGTGGATGTGAGGTTTTATCATTGTTCACTGGTATGTGTGATGCTTGGGGGGATATGCCCAAGAAGTAAGCTCACGATCATTTGCGATCGCATGATCGTGTATCACGTGAATGTGAGTTTTTATCATTGTTTAATGGTCTGTTAAATGCTTGGGGGCGAAGGGTACGCCCAAAAAGTAGGCTCACAATCATTTTCGATTGTATGATCGTGTATCACGTGGATGTGAGGTTTTATCAGTGTTCACTGGTTTGTGTGACGCTTGGGGGAGGAAGGGTACGCCCAAGAAGTACGCTCACCATCATTTGCAATCGTGTATCACGTGAATGTGAGGTTTTATCATTGTTCACTGGTCTGTGTGACACTTTGGGGGGTTACGTCCGACTCACTATCATTTGCAATTGTATGATCATGTATTACATGAATGTGAGGTTTTATCATTGCTTACTGGTCTGTGTGACACTTGGGGTGGAGGGTACGCCCAAAAAGAAGGCTCATCATCGTTTGCGATCGTGTATCACGTGAATGTGAGGTTTTATGATTGTTCACTGACCCATGTAACGCTTGGGGGGGATGTATGCCCAGGAAGTAGGCTCTCTGTCATTTGCGATTGTATGATCGTGTATATCGTAAATGTGAGGACTTATGATTGTTCATTGGACTGGGTAACGCTTGGGGAGGGGTACGCCCAGCCCCTCACTATCATTTGCGATTGTATGATCGTGTATCACGTGAATGTGAAGATTTATTATTGTTCACCGATCTGGGAAGCTCAACATCATAAACGCGTCGGCTTCAAAGCTGTTGTGCACGAAGACGTATTAATCTATATTACATGTCATGTCGTGTTAGGTATAATTTATAATTATTTTCTTCTTAAGGGAACATGATGAAAAGAAGTTAGGAGATCGCTGAGAAAGAAGATGAAGTTTTCGTTTCATTCCTATATATATAATTCCATTATCATAAACCAACTTAAAGAAATTAATAATGGTTTCACTAGAGTGAGTGTTTATTTCTGAGCACGAATGCTATTGGCGACTGACCTTGAAATTTTGAACCTCCGTTAAATGATGAAGATGTCACCTGAGCTAGCAACTCATTCATCAAGCTACCACATCACATAAATAAGAGCACTTTTAGCAATTATTTAGCGCGCATCAACCTATCTACATGGTGAGTCTCCAGAAGCACTGGGCTTGAACGCATGACACACTGGCAATGATCGGTGACCATAGCCATTAGGCTACCACTTCCACATATAGTATTAAAAGATTTACACTGATTTCATATTAAAAGCTATATTAAGAAAAGTGACAAAAAACAGAATCTTAAGATAAAATAGATTTCTAGAGCATACATACCTTTGCTAAATTTTGGCGTAATAAATATTAAAAATACATGGTGTTGCCGAATTCGATCGACAAATTCAGAGGGATGATAGTAGGCAGCATGGGTACGACTAATCGTTTTTAGTCGGGGTAATTCGCAAAAACAATTATGAATGGCATGATGCTGAGTGGAATGAAAAGGGGCAATACGAAGTCAGAAACACACTTATTACACGTCATGCATGTTTACAATACGAGCAATGAATGCATTACAGCTCAACTTCAAAATTATACGACAATTAAATGTCACAGGAGTTGTTCGAAGTAAACCGTGAAGGTCATAGCACAGGCGACACCGAAGGCAAAGGATTGTCAGACACGTCGAAACAAATTCAATATGCTGGAGTGATTTGAGATCTTCCACTGTAGCCACCGGCATCTCATTCATCAGCTATTTCTAGTGGTCTTAGAGAAAGAAATCCAAGGGGTTGCAGTCTGGGGAGCGTGTATATCAATGGAGAACAGGCTGTAGGGAAACAAGATAATTTGCGCCGTTGAGATGCTCGGAAATAATATGTATATCCCCGCATCCGTTTGACCACCTCGTCGACTGGTTCATTATGTTTCCGACGGCTACTATTACCACGATTTTCCCTGAATAAACGTGGTTTGTGACGGGAATTTACGAGAATTTTTACTAATCCTCTTGGGGAATCTTTAGGCCAGCAATCGCGTTATTTCACAGCCATCCCTCTCAAGAAGAAACCATTATATGCAGATTAGCTAGTATATATATGGTTGAAGTTTAATAATCGAAAATTAGAAGGAAAAGGAGCTGAGTCGCTGAAAGCTGTGCTGTTACGGTAAGGATCAGAATTTCGCCGCGTGACTAAAGGTTTAACTGTTCGAATAAATTAACGAAGTTTAGATTTTTAAAATAACATTAAGTAAAGTTAAGATATTCAGATTTCGTGCGCTTATTCACATGGGGTTTGAGCTCTTGTTATAGCACTCTAAAATTTCCCTTTATAATTTGCTTGTCTTGGAATATTATCTTTGGTCACAATAAATTGGATTTATCATGGTTAGTCTGGGTCATCAATCTTTACCTTCTACAGATTTAGGTCGATTAGAAGAGGAGGAGGCCTCCCCAGTGTGGGGGGGATACCATTACATGTTCTATAGTGATTTGCTGTCTCCATGCTGCATACTATCACCTTTCTGAACTCAGCAACACCTGTAAATTAATTTTTTTAAATATTTGCAACTTTTATTTTACCGTTAATATATTATTTTTAAAATACGTTAAGAAATTCTTTAAAAAAACAATACTATTGTTAAAATACCATTGAATAAAATTATAAGTAAACAATAATCCCCTTTTAACTCAATTTTTGATATCAAAAACATAAAATCTAATATCATATTATAAATAATCGACCAGACTTCTTTAATATCAAAGATAAACAACAAGTATTGATAAAAAAACAAACCAAAAAAAACTTAGAAAGCACTTTTCTGTTTTCCTTTCTAGAAACAATAGAAATTTACACATACATTCCTTAAAAGAATTTTCAAGCGTATGCATAAAAATGTTTTTACTCTATAGCTGAATTGTTATCGATATTTCTTTCCCGCTGGTATGTCGCGTTTACGTATTCAAGTCGGTATTTTTCATCGATAACTTCCAAACTTTTCAATCGATTCTTTAGGAATGCAGAGCACGAGAAGACCCGGGCAACCGCCAGGTTATCGATTCAAAGAGGTTTTCATCTTTTTCCATATTCTAAACCATATCAGTGTAGTAAGGGAATTGAATTTTCCTGAACAAAATTCAAATGCAGGTTAATTTTATAACTGTTACAATACGATTGTTGACTATGCAAAGAAGAGGCAGACCCACAAGCTCTAGATCTTCTTTCTATATTTGTATTTTTTACTAATTCGAGTTTTTTTTTAAAAAAAGAAGGAATTATTGATTTGTTATCTAATTTAATTTTTTAATTCAAGGGTCTGCTTAGCAGAACTATTCAACATTTACAAGGAGAAAACTGGTTTTGTGGCTACTGAACTATAATTTCAATCCTTAAAGAGGCATCTATAGGAAAAAAATTGGAAAATGTTTCATTTAAGGTATCCGACTACATTCGGAATCGTGATTTTAAAAGAGCGCATAAATAGATAATTTTCACGATATTTAGTGTCACTTAGATTTGAATACATGTATAAGATTATTTTAAGGACATTTTGACAAAAAAACTATTTAAATACAATATTTCCGCAAAAAGTTAACTTAGAATAACCTTTTTTCAAAATGTTCTCCATATGTGAAAACAGCTTCTACTATAATAATATTTTGCCTGTATATAGCTGAGACAGAGGCTCAATTATGATTTTAGAAAAAATCACATAATTTTCAGAGTTACAACCAATTGAAATAATTATCGGCACTTTTTACTTAAAATTTCTCCCCTCTGATGTCGTAAAACATTGATAAATTCACTTCTAAGTTATATATTTCAAAAATTCTAGTTGAGCCTCTGTACAGAGGTCTGAGCTATATACAGGCAAGATATTATTCTAATAGAAGCATTTTTCACAAAAGGAGAATATTTTGAAAAAGGGTCATTCTATGTTCATTTTTTGTCCAAGTATTGTACCTAAATAATTTTTTACTGTAATACTATTCTTAAAACAATTTTATATACATTTTCTAATTTAAGTGACTCTAAATATCATAAATATTATCCATTTATACGCTTTTTTAAAATCACGGTTCCGAACGTAGTCGGATACCTTAAGCTCTCTCTTTCATATATACACCACAGTGTCAAACTTTTATTTATAAATGTCATTAACCCCTAAATTAGTGATTCCCAAAGTGGTCTGCATTGATCCCCAGGGGTCTATGACGATCTGCAAGGGGTCCATGTGAGTGAAAAAAATTTGGGGGTCCATGAAGTGTAAATGGGTGTCTATGTGAAAGTGTCTTTCATTAAACCAGATCGTGACTTTAATTTTAAGAGATGTTGGAAAGCTAAGATCTTATTTCTTTTGACAATTTAAGATTTTTACATTTCAAATTCTGTAGAACTTAATCTTCCTAAAAATACCTTACTTTAACCTCTAGGGTAATTAGAAGCTCTTAAAATCTTTTAAATAAGCGCTGAAACTGGGCCACACTCATTTGAATGGCGAGAAATGTAAACAAAGTACTTCGTTTTTGCTTCAAAGTTGAACGTCTGATATAAACCAAACATTTATCTTTTATTGTAAATTGAGCCTTTTATTTTTTTATTTCCTAGCCGATTTGTGAAGTCTCACTGTATACATTAAAATCAATTTATCTCAAAATATAAATTTTGATGTTCGATGTACCTTTTCTGAGAAACTACTGTTCATAGGTGTGTAAATTTTTTATGGTATATTTATAATGTTGGTTAATATATACTTAAATGTGTTTTTTGTAAAAAATTCAAAAATGTATTTTTTACAATTTTTTTAATGTGAAAAATGGATCAAATTTCACTGTGTTTGAAAAAATATTTTATAAATTATGAAAAAATTCAAAAGTATAGCTAAAAGCTTATTTCAGTATAAGGAGAAAGGTGTACTTTAATTGTATGAAAAATTTCAAACATGTACATATAACAGATTTTGAGAAAAGATACATCGAAAACAGCCAATTTAAAATTATTGGTATAGAGATTTCCTTCTCCCCATAAAAGAAGATTCAATCAAATTTAAACCAAATTTTACTATTTAATAGATTTATTTATACTAAATTTAAGGAGATTAATTTGCAGTTACTAGGGGGCAGCACAAATTTTATTAAAACGGGGACCATCATTTCAACGTTTCTCGCTAGAATTAAGCTAAAGGAGTATAATATTGGTCATCGCGAATTTTCCCTGTTTCTCAATGGGTCACTGAAAATCAGCTAGGAAAATGACGCTTTAACTTACGTACAACATTTAAATACCTTTTATTCAGATTTTGAAACTAGGTTTTGAAATGCTTTGATTATGGTCATTACCACAGTAGGCAATTAATTTACATGGACACACTGTAAACAACAATGACAACAAACGTCATATTACAAGAGGAACTTATTGGAACAGGCAATAGCGGAGATCTTAAAGTTTAGAAACCGATGTCAGTAATTTTGCTTTTAAAAAGACTCACCTGTTATTTATCCAGAATTATGGAGTAGAGTATTGTATGAAAGTTTTTAATTATTTTTTCTAGTGAGAAGAATTTTTTCAGCTCGATTGCCAATTTCCAAAATAAAAAAAAAAAAAGAAATTGACACTATTTAACCCAGGAGATATAGAGTTAAGCCTGATAAGATTGAAATCACATTTTTAAAATTAGTTTCACCAGATTCATCCCTCCAATTATAAACGCTTGATCGTTTATCAGTTATTTTAAGTATTAATTTAATTTTAATTTAATTAATATGTGTTTCTTAAGTTTTAAACATGTATGAAGATTCGATCTGAGCACCTTCTATTCCGAAAACGAGTATCTTAGCCATCACATCAAAACGATCATCATCACGTGGTGGCTATTACTGGCTTATTTAGATACCGCTACACTACTCTCCCACCAGTGAGTCGGTGGTAGGCGAACGATTTTTTTGTTTGTTACGGAGAGCGTGTTTTATTTATTTATAATTTATTTATTTTTACTTATTTTATGATTGTTTTTTATATTTATTTATTTTATTTATCTTGCGGTAGATGGCACCATGACAGTTCAGAAAGAGTAGCGTTTTCTTAATTCAGTCCAAGTCACTAATGAAGGAACATTCGATCTAGGCACCTTCCGTTCAGAAAAAGAGTATCTTAGCAATCACGCCAAAACGATCGTTATCACGAAGTGGCTATTATTGGTTTATTTAGATACCACTACACTACACTCCCACCAGTGAGTCGATAGATAGGTTAACGAATTCTTTTACGGAGAGCGTGTTTTATTATTTATTTATTATTTTTCTTATTATTATTCTTATTATTTTTTGTATTTATTTATTTTTTATTTTTCTTGTGGTAGATGGTGCCACGACAGTTCAGAAAGTTGCATTTTTTTTTAATTCAGTCAAGGTCACCAATGTAGGAAAATTAGAAACAGGCACCTTCCGATCCGAAAACGAGTATCTTAGCCACCACGTCAAAACTATCGTTTTTGCTCAGATGGAATCTTCAAACATACACTATTCTTTACTACAGTTAGAAATTTAAATCTTTTAAAGTAGCTCTATACCAGTTGTTAAAAAGACATTTAAGTTGATAAATTTGCGAAAATTCAATATTAGGTAAGCAGGCGCTTACCCCAAACCGGAAAAATAGACAACCTCTGGGGAACCTCTGACCTAAATCGTTTACTTGATTTATGGATAGTGAGAGAGTCACATTATCTCGGGTGGGATGAAGTCTCTGATTGGCTAGAAGCTCGACGCTGACAGCCTTGGTGTGAATGCAGCTTTAAGCAACATACTAGTTAGCGACGAACCTCGTAGTAATTTTGAACTCAGTCAAGGGATGAAGAAAATTCCTGAGCTACCACCCTACTTTCTTAACTACCTCACCACACCAGCCGGGGGACATTCAGCCCCGACAGATTTTATTTGCATTGGTCTCCTCGACGCGGGGCAGTGACGTCTTAAGACATGGGCCAACTGGCCTCAAGCCCAGGGCCTCGCTTTCGGTGGGGTCCTCGTTTCATTTTCAACACTGTCTTAATAAGATGATGAGCCGAATAATTTTAATGATCAAATACGAGGGTTGGGGCATAAATCATGACAATTATGTTTTTTCTTAAAGATATGCGATCCGATCACATAGGTATATGTGTCGTGTGGAAGTTCTGCAGGCATAGTGCTTATGCAGAACAACATATAACTCTGTGATAGCTGATAGTAGCTCAGCGAGTGCTGTGAAATCAGTCAGTTGGTGAGTGTCGTGCAAGATGGAAGTAACCCGTGTTGAGAAGCGCACTTACATCAAAATAGCCATTCTCCGAGGGAGAAATGCGATGAAATGTCACAGTGAATTAGTGGAAGCCCTTGGGAATAATGCCCTACCATTCCGTACAGTAGCGCGGTGGGTAGAAAAGTTTCAGCAAGGACGTGTGTCAACCTGTGATGAGCAACGTTCAGAACGATTCACACATGGTGCGGCAAATGCTGAGGCTGATGGTATTCAGAGCCTCCCACATTGTTGGCAGTGTGTGGTGACAGTAGCAGGGTACTACATTGATGGTCTTTAGGCCCAGGTTTGTCATGTCAACTTTATGTGTAATGTGTTATCATTCTTTTGCACCATGAAGACCATATCGTCCTGTATACTACCGTAATAAAGGAGTACATATGTTATGATATTCCAGTGCTATTCATTATCCACACATGTAGTTAACACCTTGTCCTTTCGTTTGTATATGTCACGTTTCCCAACTGGATTGGTATCTTCAAGAAAAAAAATAGTTGCTATGACTTTTGCCCCAACCACGTATTATTCCCATACATATTCTCCGAAAAACAGGGAATTTTGAACTGCATGTCAACTGGTAAAAGGGGTAAGACTGTATTATTAAGTGACAACTGTTGCCAATGTCTAGACCTAGGCTTAATACCATAAACAATCATTTAGTTGAAATGCAGCCATGGGTAGAGCAGGTTTTTGTCTACGTTTGTGAGATTGGGAGTCATGAACATTTAGTTGTTTTAAATTTTTTGGCAATGTTTGGTATATACTGTCTACTTTTAACAATCAAAGGTAGGGCTTAATTTTGCATAGAGGCCCATGGCTTGAAAAATCTTAAGATCTCTCTGCGTCCTGTGCCTCAAAAAGTCGTAAGACGTCTCCGCGAGGCTTGTCTTTATTGGCCCCAGAACTCGATAATGCCATCCACAAAGTCGTGAACATGACCACTAGGATGCCGCGGCAACTATTCGATAACTCATCAACAATGAAAAGTGCTTTTCTTGTGACTCACAATAAAGTTAATTTATAATTATGAGTGCTTTTTTTATACTCTTTTAGTACACATTTGGTTTCACTTTATTTTATTGAAAACTTCAAAGGTTTGTTTTGCTCGAGCTTCCTATTGACTGATTGTCCTTTTTAGCCACAAATAAAAGAAATAAACAAAGATATTACTGCTTTTAATCCTAATGCAACGGATAATTTACCTAAAGGTATATGCAGTGCGCACACAGGAATTTTTCAAGGGGAGGGGGTCCGGGGTCGAAAGTTGACCATTCTTGTATCATGCTCCTTTTGATTTTGTCGATTTTCGGGAACAAAACACAGTAAAAAACTAATTATTGAATAAATAATTAGCACTAATTAATAAAATTAATCATTAATAACAAATACTTAATTAAATTTTACGTACTATGTACTTAGAATTATAATCAATCGGAAAAAAAATCAAGGGCTTTGGGGGGGGTCCGGACACCCAGGATTCCCTCCCCTTGTGTGCGCCACTGTATGTGTGAGTTTCTAAAGCATAAAATAATTAGATTACAAACTTTGAAAATCCCCCCAAACGCCTGGAGTGTGAAACAAATATTTTTCTTCTATATTTAATAAATTATAAAGCAAAATGTCAATTTGTCTTATATATTTATGCATTAAAAATCTAAATTATTTCTAGAAAGTTATTTACTATTATTTGCAAATAATATTGCTAGTTGTTCCAAAATAATAATAACTATTTTATCCTTTTTTCTGCATTTTTTTTATTGCCAGTTTTATTACCAATTTTATTTTTCATGACTCTCCGGTCACTAGTTAATGTGATTATAACCACTAGGTTACTGGGGCCACCCTGATTTATTGAATAACAACGGGGGGAAATGAAAACAGTACAAAATTTAAATAAATATTTAAAACGATATTTAACAATCATTATCATTCCATAATGGAACAAATCGATACATTTACATGAAAAATTGATCAACAATTTTATTAAAACACAGAAGTTGATAAATATTTTAACATTGTTTTATCTTGGAAAGTATTGCGATAACGGAAAATAGTGAATATATGTAAGAATATTCGATGTACTTACTATGAGATAAGGAATTGAATACATAAGGAATTCTATGTATAAAAATATAAAGAACATATAAAATATTGCTATACAAATATTACATGCATACTTATGTATGTATACATATTTCAGTTTATACAGTTATTTATATATATATATATATTTATATATATATATATATAATATTATATATATATATATAATATTATTTATATATATATATATATATATATATATATATATATATAATAGAAAGTATGTATTATTACACATTTCCATTCTGAAAATTAAAGATAGTGAAATGGTAGAAAATTCCATACTGTAATAGATATTAAAGAATTGAAGGATATTATATAAGATTAAAACAGTTACATACTGCATACAATATATCCTTCGTAATATATTGTATTATATTACATTTATGTAAAAGTCATCTAAGAATGGAATAATAGTTCTGTACAAACCTGAACATTCCAAATTTATGAGCCTGATAGTGAAACATTAAGTATAAAGCGAAGGAATAAAAGAGTTTTCTCTAAATGATTAAAAAATGTAGCTGTCAGTTATATACAATAATGTTTAATCAAAGATTCTACTTTTAATATTTTTATATTATTCTATAAAATTTAAACTTTTGAATGACCAGTAAACTAAGTTTCAATTTTACGGAACTTTAAAAGCATTACAAAATCGTATTGAAAAAGAAATGACGCAATGTGCCTGGAGTGTAAAATGAGGGTTCCAGTTTCGCTATATAAGTTATTTTAAAAAATTTCTTGTCGACGTCTGGTATATGGGATTAATTTTAAAAGAGAAAATTATAATATCCTTTTTGAATAAAATACATTTTAATGTAGGTAATTTGAAGTATATTGCTAAATTACGATGACACTAAAGATAAGTATTTGAAGTATATCATTTTTTTAAAAACTATAATTATATATTATGTGCTGCATTTGCAAGACTTTCTGAATAGTTGAAATGCATCATTCATAATAGACTACATATAAATCGTTCCATTATGCATACGTTTTAAAATGACTCGCAATTTGAATCTTAACTCTGAATCCTTCCAACAATTTTATTATGATTTGTCATTATTAACTGATGATGTTTAAACTCTAATTTGAAAAATCAGATTTATATGGAGTTAGGATAGATAGAATGAATGAAAACGACACAGGAATATGGAATATAATATTATCTTGTCATTTAACGCTCTATTCATGAAATACGTAAATTGGAATTACCCATAACTGTGAGAATCATTATTGTGAATGGAATCATAAATAAATTCTCTCCGTAAAAAAACTAAGATACTGAATATATTATAAAATAATAAAATAGAGTGAACGCTTTTTAATGAGGATGATCTTATTTCTTAAAAATTTAGAAAGTTTTTTTTTAAAAAAAAATAGACATATATGTACAATATATAAATGTGTTAAAATAAAATTGCGAAAAAAATCAATCTGTATAGAAGAGAGACATAACCAAGTGTCAAAATTTTTATAACAGTAATGCATAACTGTGATATAAGATAAACCAAAGTATATTTTGTTGCAAACGCAGCAGCAATTTGTTGTAAAAATCATTGTAATATTCTAGAAACGTTTATGAGGGAAAAAAAAACAAAAAAAAAAACATAAGATTTAATTTGTCACTACTGACAGGTAACATATTTGAATTATTGAGGACAAATACTTATTAGGAGAAAGCTTTAAAGTGACGATTGATCACTGAGATTAAATTAATATTAGATTAAATCGGATGATAGATTAGATCCTATATAAAGTAAGAATTACGTTTGATAGTCTCCTAACATTCTTGTATTTCGTCGTTGTTCCAGTTTCACGGTTAACACCGAGACATTCTCTTACTATTATTAGTTGAAATTGTGTGATAAATAAATACATTAATTGGATCATATTGAGTGTTTCATTCCTACCTCCCGCATATCTAGGTCCCCTCGAGAGAGGTGCAAGCGTCTCACAACCTTTTTATTGCAATAAATGATGGAAAACTCTAAAATGAATGTTTTTCTTTAATAAAAGGTGCTTTGACTTTTTACAACAAAAAGCTAAAGTACCTAAACTTCATTCCCCTTGTGTTAGTACTTAAAACAAGGGTGTTAGAGGTGAAGACCTCTCACAAGGTGCATAAATGAAATTTTTTTTATGCTCATAATAATTCATAGATTAAATAAACCTGGATGACACATTCTGAAAATAGATGCTTGAAATAGCACTTCTTTTTCTCATCATAGAATTACTGACTTGGCACATTCCACACAGATGACAGTTCATAAAAAGGATTGATAATTTATTAGTCATCGTGTTCAAAACTTGTGATTGGTATGCATTGGAGGCAGTGGCACACACAAGGGGGGGGGGGTCCTAGGGTTCCGCATCTCCCAAAGCCCTTTTTCTTCGATTGATTATAATTTTAAGTACGTAGAATTTAATTAAGCATTTGTTATTAATGATTAATTAATAAAACTAATGTTATTTATTTATTTAATAATTAATTTTTTATTGTTTTTTGTCCCCGAAAATCGAGAAAATCAAAAGGAGCATGATACAAGAATGCAGGACTTTCGACCCTGCACACAAAATGTGTTAAGTACAAAACACTAAAAATGTGTTAAGTACAAAATATTCAAAACAGTAATTTAAACATGTCATGTTGTTAGATTAATCTTAAATTATATGCTAATGAGTTCTCATTAATTTATGTCAAGAGCGAGTTTACTTGCACACATATACACTGACGAAATCCAGTCATAATGAAAATAAACCAGCATTATAAGATATAAAATATGAACCATGCATTTATTTTTTAATAGATTAAATAAAAACTACCGAAGTAGTATCGATATATAAACACATTAAAAAAATGGAAATTTTCAAATAAAATACGGCCTCCAAGAAAAATTAATGTGAAGTATGGTTTTATTTTGGATGAATAACAACGTTAAAATGCGGTGTATTATTCTTGATACATAAAGAGACAAATAACGACACAGTTTGCCATGACTTAATTATAATAGAAGGAAAATGTATTAAAATTATATAAAATGAAGAGAGATGTGGAATGTAAGATTCCTTTTTATTGAAAATAATGACAAATGATGTAATTTTTCTTATTTAAATTTATAAAACACTATCTCCCTGGATTATTAAACAAAGAGACCCCCCTCTCCCTGAAGGTCTCTCAAAGAATATGTTTCATATATTGCCACCAATAAAAACTTACAATCGTAAAATATCGTTCGAAAATATTTCATACTTCCAAAAGAACAACTCTTGAATCATAGCTATTGTTTCAAACATGACTAGAACTAAGCAATGTGACTCAGCTAAGACATTGGATGTGTGAGAAAGAAGAATGCCAAAGCAACTCATCTGAGCAGTGCTGTTAACAATTACTCAGTTTTGTATATCTTCCTTTCTCGCAGGGAGTGACGCTGCCAGAAAAGAATGCTCCCTCCACCCCCAAAGATCGTTCACCTCCGTGACCTCATCTCCAGTTGGTCCCCGGCATCATTTATCAATATTGGCCAGATCCCACACACGTGCTTCTTGCGCCAAACAGTATCCATCTAAGGTTACGGAATCCTCCTCAGACACGCTCCTCCTCATACTAATGGAAAGACGTCGAGTTTGGCTCATTTGGCGTCTTATCGTTCAGTTGGCAAAATCATACGAGAACGAATTTTTTTAGATAGAAGCTGAGATAATAATAGAGAAATATGGACAACCAGGCAATTACTTGTAATCAATTACTTATTTCAGCACCTTAAGCCAAAACAACTATTCAGCGTCTCACACTAAAAATAAATTTGGAGCATTCAATTAAATATTAACTGCGTTATTTGTAAAATGCAATAAATAATATAAAATTGAATAATGAAATTGAGACAACTTTGTAATTAATTCTTGATGCACATCTAGGCCATTGCTTTGGTTGGATCTGTAGGAAATCTGACTTTGTAAATATCAAATAGTAAATGAAAAATTGTAATATTTTTGAAGGGAGAATCGGTTTATATCATCTTATAGCTTACATTAATTATTTAATTTAATCTTGATTTTTGAAAACATATTTAATTTTTAATTAGATTTACGGCTGCTGTGATTAATTTAATAATTACAGATTGAGATAATGTTAGATACAGTCACATGTGTAATTACTGTTCAGAGAACCGTTGTTTTATAAACTGAAGCCTACAAATTAAACTAATTGCATTTTTTATTATGGAACGCAGTAAATTGTATTAGATAATTAATCGCATTAAAGTTTGTTTTATTTTTGTATTAATTTAAATTTACTGCCTCTTAAATACATCTATTCAATGTAAAATTTCTACGAAAAATAAATTTTTTTTCGCATAATGTTTTTTTTAAATATTTTTCTTTAAGAAAAAAAAAATACATAACATTACATTTCTTTTCATATTCTTCTCTTAGCTTAGTCTATAGAGATGGTTTCTTTTTTAATACTGTTCTTTAAAATGTTCAATCACAGCTGCTTGTCAGCGCAAAAAACGTTCAATTGCTTCGCCAAATTGGAATGTTTCCAGATTTCTTAGAAATCTCCATATTCTATGGCATTTTAAGTAACATTATTTAAAATAAGTTATTAATTAATTAACAATTTAGTAAGGAAAAAGTGTGAAATACATTTACATTTTTAAATAAGAGCAGGAATACCTTGCTTAGTGCAGCTTGTAACTTGAGTAAAGAATTTCGATTATAGTACTGACTCAGTGGCGCACACAAGGGGGAGGGTCCTGGGGTTTGGACCCCCAAAGCCCTTGATTTTTTTTCCGATTGATTATAATTCTAAGTATATAATACGTAAAATTTAATTAAGTATTTTTATTAATGATTAGTTTTATTAATTAATGCTATTTATTAAGTCAATTATTAGTTTTTACTGTGTTTTGTTTCCGAAAATCAACAAAATCCAAAGGAGAATGATACAAGAATGGCGAACTTTTCACCCCAGACCCCCACCCCCTTGAAAAATTTCGGTGTGTGCTACTGTACTGACTTATTCACTATTATGCGGTTTGGAAAGATTTTCCACCAAAATATTCCTGTCAAAATGTTCCTACTAAAATAATATTGCCAAAACAAGCATTTACTGATTAGTCAAGATCAAATGTGATTAATAGTATATACATGTATACGAACTCGATCGCCAAAGGAAAGGGTCCGTGGCACATACAATCCACAGATATAACTTTTTTCTGTCTTTATGATAACCTCAGGACATGTGTGTACAGTGGAAATTCTTGCCATTCCATTCACATCATAGGATTCAAAGTTTAAAAAGAGAAATTATTATATATGTTCAGTGGCGCACACAGGAATTTTTCAAGGGGTGGGGGTCCGGGGTCAAAAGTTAACCATTCTTGCATCATGCTCCTTTTGATTTTGTCGATTTTCGGTAACAAAACACAGTAAAAAACTAGTTTTTGAATAAATAATTAGCATTAATTAATAAAATTAATCATTAATAGCAAGTAATTAATTAAATTTTACGTACTATATACTTAGAATTATAATCAATCGGAAAAAAATCAAAGGGCTTTGGGGGTCCGGACCCAGGACCCCCTCTTGTGATAACGCCACTGTATATGTTACATTATTTCAGATTTTATCATAACTTTAAAGTAGGGTTTGCATTCCCGCGATCGCGGTATCTCAAAATTTCGGTTTTTTTTTTCAAATCCCTGGATTAAAATAACTGAAATAACTAAATTTGAGACTAAATTAAATTTTGAATTTTTTTTTCTCACCAAACTTTCTAAGAATTTAATTCTAGAAAATTTCCTTGGCAATAGTCAGAGCCATATAAGAAATGAGATAACAGAAACAAACGTATTGGTCGAATGATAATTAAGGTAAGAAAAATCATATGAATATTTAGAAGGTCATCAACAAAAAATAATTTATTATAACAATATATGAGAACAGAATTTGGCAAGGACATTGTCTTATGAAGAGACTGCAAGACGAGGAGATTATTAATGGTGGAACGTTTCTGTTTATTGAAAGATTGCATTCAAAAAGCATTAACAGACATAAAAATTACATATAAAAAAACCAGTAGATTAATCTCCTGGGGATATCCAAATCTTATTTGATATAATAATTGCTCTTGTACCAGTAAAAACAACCGTAACCAGCCCTTTGTAGTCGAGATAGCAATCTGTTTACAACAGATATAATATAACCATACATTTTATGCTAAAGATGCATCCGAACACGTTGAAAAAGTCCAAATTCGATCAAGACAGATATTTTTGTTTTTGTTTTATTGAATAGAGCTATCTTTTGGCTTTACGAAACATACTTTTCTTTGTTTCTACCCTACCTAGAGGCCAAGTTACGATCAATTTTATAAAGTTAGAAAAACCGGAAGTGGGTCTTTGATATTACTGAAGTGAACATTTAAATTGCTCAAAATCTATAATGGCGAGTCTGATAACTCAAAATGTTACGAATGTATTTCTATAAAACTTTTTGAACCTAATATTTGTGTTATTTTCTAAAGAATATAATAAAATATTTTATATTGAATGAATACTTTTTGAGTTATAGCTTGTTATTTAAATAATGGTCTCATAAAGAATGTAACATTTCTTATAATGTTTCCTCCATCAGCTCTAAACTTATCAAATTTTAATAAAACATTAAAATTTTAGTACATTTTCTAGATAAACGCATCTAATTTATTTTAGTAATACTTTTACTAATATATAGTTATTATTTTTTTTCTCTAATTGTTTTGAAGTTTTTAAAAAATATATTGCTGAAATTTCACTTATAAATGTGATTTTTGTAAAATTCAGGTAATTAATTTTAAATATTGTTAGTTAAGTAGTAGTATTTATTGGTAATGAGTCCCTAAAAAGCATTTATAATGTTTAGTTATGCTATATTGTTAAAAAGTACTCCTAACGTGTTCGGATACATAAAAGTTGCAAATATTGCTATAAGTAAAAAATTATACGTAGCTTTCATTTCTCGCATGGGAGAACGAAGCACATATATAAGTGGTTCTCTGCAATACTTACACAATGAGACAAAGAACGTCTCAGGAATAGATTTTGTTCCAATTCTTACTTTAATTAAATGTCTAAGTTAATAGTAGACATGCTTGAAAGACTTGACGCTTCGAATTCCACAGCATTACTAACACCTCATGCAACTGGATCTTCCATTTCAAATGAGGTAACACTTGGAATTGACTCGCATTCTCATTCAATAACTGAATCAGTTTGTACACAAAAAAGGTTTAGAGAAGCACAAGAACTAGATTAGGAAATCAAAGAGGGATATTCACCCATGCAGCCTATTAGATTTGAGACACTGTCATCAAAAATTCAAAAAAGTAATGTCTCTTTTTTTGAAAATGGAGGGAGACATGATGAATACCTTGAAATAACATACTCTTACTTAAAGAAGATAAAGCCTACTAGTGTAGTCTGAACGAGCAATTCCTTCGACAGGACAATTCGTAACAAAAATAAGAAGACGTTTAAATCAGTGGTCGCCAATTTTTTTGACTACACGGACCAGTAAATTTATAATTTAAATCCCACGGACCATTAATAGGACCACCGTGGACCACAGATATACATATGCGACTTTCAGAACAGTAAAAAATTAGAAGAATGTGAAACGAGGCAAAATCTGTATCTAAAACAATGCAACTACAGTGGTACGACTTATTTGCTTTGGCGTTGTTGAATGAAATGGCATTATTCTATGAAGTAGCGTTTTTATAACTTTTAAAGTATTGTTATGAATTGAATTATGTTTCAATGCATCTTAAAACATAACTGATGTGATGAACAAATATATTCCACATATTTTTTTGCGGACCACCACTTTGGGGACCACTGGTTTAAAAGACGAAGAAACGCTGGGCCCTCTATGTTTTTTAAAAGCTTATTTACATAAACTCAAGAAATGAAGAAATGTTTTTTTTTTAAATTTCATTATGTACTATTTTTATTTGTTTTTTACGATTCATTAACTTTTGTTTTGATTTGTTTCAATAAATAATAATATTAAACTAAGTTTTTAATTATGTTTTCAGTTTTGTTATGTATTTTTAACTATGCTAATGAGTAAGTATTTTTCATAAGTAGTCCAATCCTAATCCTAGGACCAATATTGGAATTAAAAATATATCACGGGATTATGAAAACCCTACTATAACGCATATGCATCGGTCAGTAGCGCGCACAAAAATTTTTCAAGGGGGGGATCCGGGGTTGAAAGTTTACCATTCTTGTATCATGCTCCTTTTGATTTTGTCGATTTTCGGGAACCAAAACCAGTAAAAAACTAATTTTTGAATAAATAATTAGAATTAATTAATAAAATTAATCAATAATAACAAAAATTTTACGTATTATATACATAGAATTATAATTAATCGGAAAAAAGTCAAGGGCTTTGGGGGGTCCGGAACCCCAGGAGCCCCCCCCCTTGTGACCGCCACTGGCATCGGTTATTCTTGCCATTGCATTCACTTAAGGTGGTTCGCTTTTTTTTAAAATTATTATAAATGATATCACAGCCTAATCCAGCGATACTCAACCTGCGGCCCACTGGTCCTTTTGAAGTGGCCCGGTCATGGCCCACTGGTCCTTTTGAAGTGGCCTACTGGTCCTTTTGAAGTGGCCCGGTCATGGCCCACTGGTCCTTTTGAAGTGGCCCACTGGTCCTTTTTGGCCCGGTCGATGGCCCACTGGTCCTTTTGAAGTGGCCCACTGGTTTTTGATTGGCCCGGTCATGGCCCACTGGTACTTTAATGTGGCCCACTGGTCCTTTTTTCATATGGCCCGGTCATGGCCCACTGGTCCTTTTGAAGTGGCGATCATGGCCCACTGGTCCTTTTTGTAGTGAAAAGCCCGGTCATGGTTCACTGGTTTGATTTGAAGTGAGCCCGGTCATGGCCCACTGGTCCTTTTGAAGTGGTCCGGTCATGGCCCACTGCTCTGAGAAATTCATTTATTTATCAAAATATGGTGGGAAATTCTTTGTTAAAGAAATAAAATATATCAATTTTGCTTTTTGCTGTCGATGTCGTATGGGTGCGAATTGATATATTTTTTTCTGATTAACGATAATAGACATAAGAGAAGTGACCATTTAATGAATGGAACTAATTTATAACTATTTTTCATATCTTGCAAGCGAAAAAATTGATTGTTTCAAGACGATTGGGAAGTTAGCTATATTTTGTAGTGAAAAACAAGCATAGTTCAGTAATTGTTTGATATGACATGAAAGTGTATTTCAAAAATGCGAATAAACAGAAATCGTTCAATGATACTTTTCCTCGAAGATCTCTTTCAAAAGGTGATAAATAGGCTTTCATCTTTACAACAGCCTCACAGAGTTTTGTCAGTGGTAATATCACAGCGGT
Organism: Trichonephila clavipes; assembly: GCA_019973935.1. Classification (NCBI taxonomy): domain Eukaryota; kingdom Metazoa; phylum Arthropoda; class Arachnida; order Araneae; family Nephilidae; genus Trichonephila; species Trichonephila clavipes. Next base: position 136,375 of record BMAU01016343.1, on the reverse strand, counting down.
AACAAAAACATCCTCCGAAGTTTGTTATATTATTGGTAACCATATGAAACTGTTTACTGATGCAGTAATTGTGAAAGAGTGATTCTTAAATGCCTCCAATTTAGAAAAAATTAGAGGCAAAAATAAAAAATATAAAAAATGATTAAAAAATGCAAAATATAGGAGTTCTAATACTTTGATGAATATCCACATTTTGAATTTTCTATTTTATCTTGGTCTAAAAGCATTTCCCCTCCCTCCATTAATCCTCATGTTGCGGCCCGCGTAAAATAGCTAACATATGTATGCGGCCCGCGTAAAATAGCTAACATATGTATGCGGCCCGGCAGAAAAAAATGGTTGATTACACCTGGTCTATCTGTTTCTCATGAAGGACAAAAGAAAGAAAAATCAGTGGGCGTTATAAAACTTGAATATAATCTAGACTTCTTCGTCTTGGATGCTTTCCGTATATGGAGTGTGTTTAAATGTACTCTCAACTCTTCTTGATGAAGAATGTCTTATAAAAGCGTTCAAGAATGGATTTATGAAGATGAAAGGAAAATTGAAAGAAATGAGTAGACGGATTTTTTTACAGTGAATAAATTTAAAGAATTAATCAGCTCCATTGGATGATTACACGGAATGGTTGAAGAAAATGATGGAAATGAAAAAATGTCTTTCAACAAGACGAAAATTAGAAAACAACATTCTGTGTAATTGTTGCATAAAACTTGGACTCATTTTCCATTTAAAAATTAATATTTGTTGTTTTTCATTTTATAAACATGAAGCAATAAAAGTGGTTCTATATTTTTGCTCTACATTCTTTTATTATTTTCCATAATTTTTAGGCAGACATACAAAATTTTTTTGTTTCAACAAAATTTAATATGAACGAATTATTGATTTTACTACAGAAATAATACTTCCCAATAGTTCTCGGATTGATTTAATACTTTCGACTCAAACCAATTAGCAGTACAAAGATGTTTCTGTATATAGGCGTATTTTAAACCCCTTTTACACACTTACAAAATTATACATAATTTTCTAATTTGTGCTTCTAAGCGCAGTATCAATCAACGCAATTCATATGTATCGGGTATTTATTTTAGGATATTCCGCTTTCAAAAGTGTATTTTTTGATAAGCCTTTTATAATTCCTACTGTTAGTTCACACACTCCCTATATATATTTATTTATATATATTTTGTTCAAATTTTTAATCCTTAATAAAATATATACTTTTTATTCATCCACTCAGTTTCAAATATATATTTTTAAACTTGTACCGGATGACACTTGATATGTCAATACAGTTTTTTTTTACAAATATTAATTCAGTAATTAAATTGAATTTTGAATAAATAGCAACAAAAATAATAGTACAAGACCATATATAAAAATGAAAATTGCTCGTTGTTTCACTGTAGCGCAATGGATAACGCGTTGGACTTCTAACCCAAAGGTCAAGGTTTCGAATTTCTCCTGGGATGACCTAATTTCTAATAATTTGATTTCTTTTTATTATATTATTTTATTGGAATAATTAAATTTAATGAATGAATAAATAGTAACAATAAAACAAAACTAATAGTTCAACTCTATGTATGGAAAGAAAGGAAAATAGAAAATTGCAAGGAAAATCGCCTTTTATTATGCCACTTAATATTGTGAATCTGTCATATGCATATACATATTTCTATTAATTGTAATTATTTAATAAAAATCAACTGAAATAAAAATTTTCTTTGTTGACCTATATAGGAGTTGACTTAAAAATTTTGTTTGTGTATGTTACTAGTTTATCTATAAACTTTTATAACTTTTAACAGCTTTCCCATTGTGAAAGAAGGGTATATTATTGGAGTTTTAAAGTATTAAATGAAAGTGCAGGTAAAAATAAAAAAAATCTAAAAGATCTCTTCCTCATAACTAAGACAACCCTCATAAATTAAACAACCGTAAAATGACAAAATACATAAAGGCAGAATTATAATGCACTTGTATCTTGAAATCCGGTCTATATATTTCATTGAATAATGTTATTCGAGAATCTCAATTTGATACTCTCGCTTAGAAACCTTATCCTGGAGAAGAGGTATTCCATAATATCACATTCCGATAGTTTCAGTCATCGCATGACTGGCCGATTACACAAACGGATCAATGAAACCTTACTACCTGACTTTTACCTGGTGAACAACTAAAGTACGCTTTATGGAATTTCCCATCAACCGAGAAATAAAATGATAGAGAAAGTCAGAAGAGATAGCATATACCACCAAGAGACTATTGGAGTATTGGAGATGGGTTGGATTGATATAGAAAGTGAAATATTGACAGAGATTTTTATAATGCAATCTAAATAGCTTTATCAAGTATTATATGTATTAAATATTAATTTTATATCTTTTAGTTCCGTAAAAGTCATGTATTTTAAAGCAATTAGAGTGAACGTGTTGTCTTTAGGAAAAGATTTTTTTGTAATGAAAACAAGTTTTAACCCTTTATCTACCGACGGTACTTATAAGAACCACTCATTTTAAAATCACATAGAATAAACATTTTTACGAATACTCTGACGATACTTAGTATGAGTCTTCTAAGATACATATCAGCAAGGGTTCTAGGAAGAGTATTATAGCTGGGAAGGCGAATAGTTTTATGGCAGAAATTGCGTTTTCAGCTGACGGCGTTTTCAGCGGATTGCGAATATTGTTATTCTTGTTCCGAAAAAATATAGTTAACGTCAAAAGGTAAGAGTCTTATTTTTTTGTATGTTATTGAAAGCCTTCAAAACGATTTGACAATTTATTTTAAGTGAACAGTGTGTATAATTAATTTTACAGTTGAATATTTTTAATTATTTAATTAGCTCTAGCAGATCAAATTTCCTAAAGTTGAGTATTTTGTTTATGTATATCCCTTAATTTTAATGTGATGATTAAAAAAATATCGCATGAAAAACCTGCAGTAAATCATAATATGGTAGATAAAGAGTTAAATACTCTCCAAAACAAGAAATAAATTTACAACTTTCTTAGTGAGTTTATGATGATTGAGAGCAAAATACACTCTGTCGCAAAAAAATATATGCACCCAGAAGAAATCAAGCTACAATCACGAAACTCGGCAAGAATGTAGTCTGGTAAGAGATATGCAAATGATTAAAATTTCGAAGCCAATGAGACAAGGCTAAGTGTGCTATGCGCATATTAGTTGCGCAACTGGGAGAGTTTAAAAGCATGAGTACGAGCGCCGTACGGCTATCCAAACGAATCTGATGACTTTGATAGACGATATTGAGACTTAGGATGCCTCTAAGACGTAACCGGCGGCAGTACGAGCAGCTGACGGACTTTGATAGGGGCCGTATAATAGGCCTCAGAGAAGGGTTGGTCAACGTATCGGCCGCCACCTCGGTCGGAGCGATATGGTAGTTGCTCGGTGTTGGCAACAGTGCATCACAGAAGGTAGAGTGTACCGTCGCGGAGGGTCAGGACGTCCCAGGAACACAAATGATCGCGAGGATCGTGCAATCAGAAGAGTGGCCACTTCGGCACCAACAACGTCGCTAGCATCGATTCAACGCCACTTACCTCCTTCCAGACATCCAGTGCCATCAAGAGAAACCATAAGGAGACGACTGACCGAAGTTGGCTTGAAGAGCCGACGTCCGCTAAGACGCTTACCACTGACCCACATCATAGGCAGTGTCGACTGGATTTTTGCCGACCTCGGGCAAATTGGAGTGTGACAGACTGGAGACGTGTCATCTTCAGTGATGAATCCCGATTCAGTCTCAGTGATGATGACCACCGCACACGTGTCTGGAGGCGCACCGGCCAGCGGTCCGATCCGGCATTTATTGTCGAGCGGCATACAGCAATTTCACAAGGTGTGACAGTGTGGGGAGCAATTTCTTGGGACACACGATCATCTTTAGTGGTCCTTCAAGGCACTTTGACAGCTCGCAGATACGTGGACGATATTTTAACGCCGATTGTGCTACCCATGCTATCAAGTCGCCCAGGTGCCATTTATCAAGAGGATAATGCTCGTCCACATACTGCGCGACTCTCCCAACAATGTCTTCAAGGATATGACGTCCTACCATGGCCTGCCAGGTCACCAGATCTTTCGCCAATAGAGCATGTCTGGACGCGCTGGGGAAGGCAACTGCAGCCGTCCCGAGATACAGGAGAATTAACTGCGCAGATGCAAAGACTATGGCAGGATCTTCCACAGGGGGTCATAAGTGATCTAATTGAATCGATGCCACGCCGAATTTCGGCTTGTATAGCTACCAGAGGTGGTTTTACTACTTACTGATTTTTAACCTTTTTTTGCAAGCTGTAACCGTAAATAAAATGATATTTTGTTCTGAATTTTTAATCATTTGTTTATTTTCATATACACTACATGCATACCAAATTTCGTGAATGTAGTTCAATTTCTTCTGGGTGCATATATTTTTTGCGACAGAGTGTAATTTTATCTCAATATACACTTTTTTTTATAAATTACTATAAGAAAATCAGTTTATTTAACGAAAGAGTTTTTACCAGCCAAATCTGATAATCTTCATTACTGGTAGAATAATAAACGGTGGGGTACACAAGAGTGGAATTTTGCGATTCAAACCTTTTTCAAAAAGCAACACATTTTTACTTTAAGCATAAAGATTGTATCTCGGTGCTTTCGTCTATGGTTTTTTTTAAAAATATAAACCTTTCCATGAATATATATAATTTGTGTACCCTATTGGTAGTAAAGCTAGTAGAATTATTTTCTTCATTGTTTGTTGGTATTTAGTGAATAGTTCATACTATTGGTGATGCTTTTCAAAAGGAAAAATATTCAAAAAGCTGAAAATATTCCTTAACAATAAATATTTTAAAGAAAGTGAGAAAAAAATAATTGAATACCTAAAAAACAACCTTTAAAACGTACGAAAAATTTCAATCATCGAAAAATGTTAGATATGTGAAATATATATTACATCTCACAATTTTTCTGTCTTTTTTTAAAAATACCTTTCAGTTGTACTATTACAAAACTTTGAATAAATTCAGTTTTTTCGCGAGATTAAAATTAAGAATATTCTTGTACTTCCAATAAAATGAAATACATATTTCTTGTGCACTGAACATTTCTTTAAATTAATTCTGAAAATTTAAAGTTGAACAACGCGTTTATTTTCGATCATAATATGGAATTTTATTGAAAATGAAATTATGAAAGTCCTGTCAAAGGATTTGCCATCGATAATACGCAAGAATATACTAAGTAAATTTGTACGAAAATTTAAGAAGGATATATACTCAGTACAGTGAAATACGTTTATCACGAAAGCGCTTAAGAGGACTTGGTACCCTAAAAATCACAAACCTATCGTTTCTTTTTATTTTCATTTAATCTTATTCTTTGCATTATTATCTTTCGATTGATATATCACTTGTGCATGTCGGAAAGTTAGAAGTTGAATAAAACTTCATTTTAAAACAAATTAGGCAATTCAGCCACACCCCCTTTTTAGAAAAAAAAGCTAAAAAATGCGTTATGATAAAAAAAATCTATTTTATAAATAGAAATAATAACTATAAAAAAATGTGTAGTATTAAAAGCAGAATATTTCCGAGGCAATACAATAATGTAATTTTTCTTCCTTGTGAAATGTGTGCATGCAAAATTTTTAAATTAAGGCATTTTATATTAATAATTTTATATAATTTCAGTTTTTATTTCTGATATATTTTTCATACAAATGTAATACTTTAATATTATAAGAAGAAAAACAGCTAAAATTTCTGTCGTGACAGAAAAAAATTTTTTTTTTAAGTTTTTCTTGAGTTTTCTTGTACAATTAGTACTCTCTAAAAGTTGATCATTTATAAAAATGTGTGGATTGAAAACATATGAAAATGCAATTATTTTAAAGAAAAACGTATAAGTAATATCTTAAAGTGGTATTTTAAGTTTAATTAAGCTTATAATAATTATTTTTTCAGAATTATAAACTTTAAAGTGGTTTTTCTCAGTTTGTGTTTTTCGAAACCTTAGTGCATTCAAAATGCTACTCCTTCGACAATTATTTACCATTCACTTCAATTTTTTCCTGCGTATTAAAAATAAAGCATGAAATAAAATTAGGGATCCGTTTTGCTATAAACTGAATACTTTTTTTTTAAAAAAAAATAAAATGTAAGACATGTTGGCTTTTTCGTTGATTTTTAGCCTGCATATCAACATTTTATTTTTTTCTCGAAAACGAATGAAGTTATTCTAAAATCGATCCCTAAAGTTGTTAAGAACATCCATAAGAATATTATAAAAAAATTTCAGGTCAAAAAATTAATTTTTACAAAAGGAGTAAGATTTTAAAATTTCCCCAATTTTCATCAAAAAATTAAAATTTTTAAAATTGTGTGAATAATATATGAAAATTTTCATCTGGTTACATTTTCTTGAATAGAAACATTGTATAAAATGTTAAAATATAATTTTTAAATACGTAAATAAAGAAGTTTGCTCAAATGGTGCCAAGTCCCCTTAAGGCGAAATATCATTTAACACAAAGTAATGCAAAGGTTCCGACAAACCACTATGCATTTTCATGCAGGTTTTTTCTCTTCGGATGAAACGAAAATCGCTTAACACGATAAGATTTCTCTTCTGGAGAAGGAGGATATCGAAACTGAGACGACACTTAATGAAATGGTTGAAAAAGTTTCGGTATTATTGAACTGTCCTTCTGTATCATCGGAAGAATTCGCTGCAGAAGATTATGATGTGTTTACAGCCCCAATTATAATAAAGAAAGACATTTTGAAGTTTGTTCAAATCTCAAAAAATATCATTGATGCAGATTCCGAAGACAAAAATTAAATGACTAATCCCGAAATGAGGGACATCATGAAAAGTATGTGAAATTGTTTAGACTCGCATTCCAGTGGTGAAATGAAGAACAAAATAAATGACATCCAGCAATTTGTTGACAATCTGATGCTTAAAAAGAAAATTTACCAAAAACTTAATAAATGTTTTATTTCTTAAAAAAGAAAGTTTTGTATTAAATACATGCATATATACATATCTATGGAAGTAAAACTAACTCAAATAAGCTTAATTTTATTGAATGTGCGCTTTTTCCTTCATTTTCTTTTCAATATCCTTTAACATGAAAAAATATTTCCGTCCCCTCAATTTTGTGCTAAGCGATTTTCACTGTATATGACTTTTCAAAGATTCTTTATAATCTGTTTCTCAAAAATAGCCCCCTTATGGAAAAAAGAATGGGGGGGCCTGTGTTTGGCAACTATTAAACACGTTCGCTTTGTCGTTCTTTTTTTTTTCTTTTTTTTGCAAAAATACAGGTAATTTTTTAATTTTTTTAAAAAATATTCATCGTTATCAAGAAGTATTTTTCCTTCCATCTGTTCGTTTTCTTTTTACTCAGATATTGTTCACATTAATTTAAGTCGCATTTTAACACACAATTTTGTTTCTATCACGAAGTATACTTCAGATCATGTAAATAATTTAAAAAAAAAAAGAATGACTAGTTTTAAAAAAACAGTGAATTTTTATGAGCATTTTGAAAGATAATTACTTTTTTAAATCTAGCATAATCTTTGTAATCTAACAGTAAAATCTGTGTAAGGATCATAATCTTCTAAAGTTGTGATTAAAATAACTTTGGGAACATCAGAAAATATCGGTTTCTATTCAGAAGATTTAAATTTCCATTTTTTTCTCATAAAAATTTTTTCCAAGCTCTCTTTCTCGTTATTTTTTGTTTTCTAATTTATGCTATACGTTGTAGTGTTCGGTATTCGGAAATATTTGATTAATGACCTTAACATAAATAATAAAAAGTGTAAATAAAGAAAAAAATCCACCTTAAAATCAACTAACTTATGTGACGAATCTGTACGGAACCTTTCCACTAATATTCTTAGGCATCTTCTTGGGGATTATAAATTCGCGTATATTTCCAATCAACTCCAAAAATTAAATGAGATATGCAAAGTAGATAGGGTATTTAAGTAGAACGTTGTAAGCTAGCAAGTATGAAGGCTATTGAGCCAGCAGCAGTAGCCTCAAATTTAGAGGATTCCATTGGATTACGTGAGTGAAGTCTTATTGCTGTTATTCTACGGAAGAACTAGAAAGCTGATATATTAAGCGGTAACTATAATTAATTTACGCTTAAAATAAGCGTCAGTTTAATAAAATTAGTTAAAGTTAATGAAAGCTAATAATTCGATGTACGTGTATTTCTCGGACCTCCTATTTCGGTAGACCTTATTTGATCTTGCGCATAATTATTGATTAATTTCATAATTCGTAATTTAATTTAATATTAAAGGTAAATCTCTTTTGTTTGACGTAACATAGAAATATTATGTTATATTCGAGTTTCTGATATTTGAAGTGTTGTAATAAATGCAAGTTATTACTATACAAAATGGCTCTTAGTGATTCTTTGCCTCAAATTAATCTTGGTGTCCAGGGTAGAACCCAGGGTGGTCCACACACTTATTTTATTAAAAGGTATTCAAAATTTATACTCCATAACACGAGCGAACTAAAAGATGTTGAAACTCGATACTTTTCTGTACTGAGCAGTAGTCACGTGGGTTTCCTGAATAACATGTAAGCAATTTGCAGGACGTAAGCCAAACAACAAAAATGTACCCGATTTCATGTCACTTCCCGTTCAAAATTATGATAACATTACACCACTTTCGAAGGAAAATATCGAAACTAAAGCAAGGTCGTTAAGAAAGGTGGTGGCTGGAGAGCTTTGACAATCGGAATAGCAACTAAAAAGAAAGAATAAAATAAACATTGTGCCCCAACAAGAGCGAACACGAATTTACTTCCCAATCGACGCAAAATTGTTTAATTCCTTGCCATTAATTATCCCTCCTGACACTATTTTGTAAACTCAGACGACAGCTGATGGTAGCAATAAAAGAAAGAAAAAAGACATACGAACACACGGAAAGCACCATCGTTGGAAACATACCTTTTTTTTATTTCAAGGTCAGACCGACAACCCTCTATGCGACGGCTAAATACAAACACCCCTCTGCAGAAACACGTACACGATAATAACCCTTACGAGACTTCTTTCTGAAGGAAGGTGTTTCCCCTGTTCTAAAAAAAGGTTGGGATAAGACATTGCATCCCGAAATCGGCGTCCTTCTCAACTTACGCCTGACACAACACCCGGGAGGTTCTAAGTTTAGCAAAAAGACCCTTCTTCCTCTTAGGAACGACAGGAAAAGACTGGAAATGAAATTAACAAAAAAGAAGTCCGCGTTTGATGCTGGAAAAAGAAGAAAAAAGAAGAGAGAAGCAACTGTCAGTTAGGGATGCTTCGTCAAGTGGTGGAGTTTTCAAGTTGGGGGAAGTTTTTTGGATGGTTTGTAAGCCGTACCAAGGTTCTTTATTGCTGAACTGAAATGTTCAGAAGTGGGTTGTTATAAGGAGTCTTACATCCGTGTCAAATTTTTGTGGTTTTTGAGAAGAAGAATGTTGTGGTGTGTTGTTAGGGCAATAAATATCTTGTTACAAAAGGTTTTTGACCCAAGTTTTAAAAAGATACGTTCCGTTTGAAAAAGAGTAATCATTATTTTTAACAAATTTTTAGTTAGATGTCACGTACAAAAGATTCTCCATCAGTATTGTATATGCTTTACTTATTTTACTAGAATATTATTTAGAACATGGAACTTTGGTTTAAAAATTAAATTCGCTTTTTTTAAGACAACTAATCATGCATTGTCTTTCTATTCACACATTTTAAAAAATGTGTTACAAACACACATTTCAAGATTTATTTATTTTCACAGTATATAAAAGATACTTTTATAAGTAGATTTTAATACATTACAGCGAAGTATATATAAATTCAAATAATTTAAAAATTCCTTAATGAATATGAAAATTTATTTAATATTTTATCTTTATTGTTCCATTATTTATATTTTTCTCTTGAATATACATGTCATATATGAGATGTTGAAACAAAATTAATAAAAACATAGCGATACTAGATTTGTACCTATTTGGGAGTTTAAATCATGTAAAATTATTCTATCACTGAATAATAATGTGAGTTAAAAACAATTTTATTTTAAAGATATGTGAGTGAAATCATTATTGGAACTATTACTGAAAATTATTTTTCTGAGTGTATGATAATTTTTAGTAGCCTCTTTCATAAAGTAACTTCGTCAAGTTATGCATTCAATAATAATATGCTAAGCTACATATTATTACTTATTAAACATGACTTTTCCATGAACAGGAAAAAAGCTAATATAAACTAATAAGCAAATGTGTACTAACAATTTGTTTAATGTTTCTTAATTATGTATGCGTAATTTTAGAGCGAAATATAAATATAGTTACACGTTTTTACGCATATTTATCGGTATTGAGATAAGTATAACCATGTTTAAAATCTGAAAGTGGCATTAATAAAAAAGTTATAAGATGTTTTTCCCAAAAAAGAGTAAGTAAAATAATTTTCCTATCAATTAAGAGCGAAAAAATATTTTTGTCATCTCTCTGTCTCTCTCGAAATTCTTTGACCAATCTTACTTACGCCGGCTACTAATTCTTATTCAAATTCTCTTAAATCATGATCAACAGTTATTGTAACAGCAGAAAACAATTTAACAAGCTTACTTAATTACTTTTTGTTTGATATAAGTACAGTTTAAGCCCTTGAATTACATTGATTCATTCAATTTCTCCGTTTTTTTTGCACATACGCATGCCCTTGACAGTTTTTGTGGTACTTCAATTAATGTATAATTTATAAATAATCATTAGTATAAAAAAATAAGCATTATTCTTATTGATATCAGTTCCTAAGAGCTTTACTATTGAAGTATAAAATAATAGAAAAATTAATGTTACAAAACTGTAGTAAAAATAACGACGAGAACATTGCTTATCAATTTTCACAGAGTATTTCATTACAAATTGCGCGCGCTGAAAATCCTGCCAACCTTTATTAAATTAAGAAATTTTTACATTTCATCCAGTTTCCCACTAATGCCTTTATCAAAACAATTCCATGTTCATGCAAGCTTTTAATGTTCTCTTTCATGTGATTGTATTAATTTATACCTACTGAGGTAAACAATAATACAATTTCATTGCAATATGTTCATTAACCACGAGATCAAGTTATTTAATTGGCTGTGGAATTCAACATTTAGATTTATACGATTGTTTAATAAGTAAATTCCATGTTTAAGTTGGATGTTTGAAAAAGCATTTCACAGAGAGAACGATTCGCTTAATGTAATTTATGATGGCTTGGAAAGCTTACTTAGGTATAAAATAGCGATAAAATATGACATATATGATAATAACACTGAAATTATTACGTATATAATTAACAAGGAACAAGTATAATTAGCAGCTTTAACTATTTACTGGAATATATCCAGTGTATTACGCACAGGTAATTTACTTTTCAGATCATTTATCAATGCCTAATTCAAAGTAATCTTGTTAAATTAATCCTTTTTGTTTTGATTCATTTGTCTCCTCAAAGTAGTTACTAAAATTTATCAACATTACCATTCCGACATTTGATAATGAAAATGTTAAAATGAGACTACATTATAAGGTTAAATAAATTCCATATATTTAACCTACTTCATAGAGTTTTATTAATTATCTTTTATACATATACATATTTTACATATTTTGTATTAAATCTTTTGTTGAATAAAATAATTTGTAAGATGTGTTTTATATGATTTTAAAAAAACGATTTAAATGCCTGATTTTTTAAATATTTTATATTTAATTTATATTAAATTTGATTTATTTTATACTTTTACTTTTGAAATTATATGCATATTTATAATGAAAAGTAGTTAAAATAATATAAATTTTTATCAAGAATACAACCATAACTAACAGGATTTTAAACACAAATAACATGATCTGTTTTCTTAATTAAATATAACTCCCGTAGATCGTACTATAACATTGAGATTTATAAAGAAAGCCCTTAGATTTCTTTAACAGAACTTAAGTTTTATGTAGTTATTCACATTAATGGTAAATACTTTAAAATAAAATGTGATGGTTTTACTGTAACTTATTCTCTCATAGTAAAAGATAAAAATGAATAAGTACAAGTGTATAGATAGACATATTATGTACCTTTTGCAGCGAATCCAATGAAAGCACTATACTAAAAGTATTTTGAGATGAATTCTTTTTCAAATGAGTAAAATTGCTTAAATATGTGCTTCAAGATCTTTAATTGACTACATTTTAATCCAAGATTTTTCTTACCATCATCAATTTCTATAGCAATCGAATTAATATTTTCTTCAACCAACGAGCAAGAGCATTTATTTCATGAATATTTTTCTTGCACGAAAAATGATATATATTTATATATTTAAGAATAGCTTATATTGTAATAAATTTCCTATGGCGTTTTCCACGATAAATGGTGTTTATTGCTTATACAAACACACAATCATACGTATGGCATAATATATGCAAATACATGTACAACTCAAAAGTGTGCAGTATAAATGAATCGTACATTAATTTTCATTGATGCATAAGCATTCGTAAAGCGGATGCAGATGCTTTATAGTAAAGAAATTAAAAAAAATTACTACTACAGATTCGTGATATACACAGTGATCTACAGTGATATAGATAGTAGATATAATATAAATCTAATATTAAAAATAATTATATTTTAATAGGATTGATGAAATATATAGGAATTCAAAAAATATTCAGGTTTGTTAAAATATCGAGCAATTTTTGAAAAAAACTTATATGTATACAAATTGACGTTGAGATCACGTTACAAACTAATGAAAGGGATTATTACATTAAACGGAATAAATTCATAGCCTCTGGCGAGGTAAAATTAAAGAATTCTCTAAAGTTAACGCGTGTTACTGCATTCAATCAGTTAAAAAATAATAAGTATTACATATTGAATGCATATATGTATGTAAAAATATAAATATATCATATTATTCAATGGCTCATAAAAGCATTATATTGTCAAAATAAATAAATAAAAATAAAAAGTAAATGACAGGAAATAAATTTTGTAAATGTTAGTACATTGATTTTGGAAGTACTTACCAGTCCAGTTGGATGCTAATGCTTTTGACGTTTCTTACAGTTTCTATAGAACTGAGTTTTCTTTTTAAATTTTTCACTAAAATACTAATATTATTTAAAAATTTTATTGTGTAGTCACATTTTTTAACTACATTATAAATCAGTGTCAAATAATTTCTTAGAATAATTGTAAAATTAATTTAATATTACTAAACATTCTTAAAGGATTTACTTAATGTTTTAAAACTAGCCGTTAATAACACTTATTATTTAAATGGATTAGTAATGCAGTAACTATTTCGATTTAGAAAAAATCAATTTTGTAAATCTTCTGCCTTTTTCTGAAAGGTTTAAAATATTATCTATCTTATATTAAACATAAGGAACTGAAATTTGGAATTTGAAGTAATAACACTGACGGACATAAATATAACATAAAACATAGTTAATGTTTTAAACTTACAAAATCAATAGTAATATCAAAAAGTTTTAAAATAATTGAATAATGATTTATTGTACTTTTTCTGGAAACATGTTTAGAAAACATTGAATGAATTTAACACCTTAAATGTAATATGATATTAGTTCGTATTTCAAACCAGAAAAATTCGAATAATGCTTGCTGAAAAAGAACTGAGATAAGATTAGGCTAATATCTATAAACTAATAATTTATATAATCCCCGAATTTGTAATTTTATTAAAAGTGATGGAGGTATATTAAATACTTATATTTTTTATTTATAAAATTCTATAAAGTGTTACAGCACAGTCTCCAAACTTGTTATCATATCAGGAAGTAGTGAAATAATAATCAAGGGAATATTTTCAGTTATATCCTACACATTTCCGGCTTATTTAATATTTATTTCAATATCCAACAAGCAACATCGATAGCGAAATAATGTTGTTTATTGTTATATAATAGTTAGATCGTATATAAAAAGCACACAGTTCGTATATTCACACCAGGAAGTAAATAATTCATATGAAGGTGATATCTTCAAAGACAGTCAACAAATCTACCAAGTTGTCGGAACTATTTGTTGAGGGCACTTGCCAACCCAATTTGGTGCAGAAGTTTGCTGACACTGTTCTGGGCAAGGACAAGGTCGAATCTATTTTTACAACACCCTCCCCCCTTCCGAAAGCCATTAGACTGTATAACCCCTCCCTCTTTTTTCGATAACACCACCGAACGGTAAGGCGTCATAGAACTCTTAATTTGTGCGCTACGACACCGAGATACACACCAGGGCACCGTCATCCCCACCCCTGGTGTAACAGTGTATCACTGAAAGCGAAACTGACTACTACTAACCCACAATTCAACGCTCGTGACATAGACCGAATGCTATACAAGGACGCTCGCTGCGGTCTTGAGAAAAGAGGATGGAGAGCAGAAAAAAAAGATGAAGATGTAGAAGATGGGAGAGAGAGAGAAAGAAAGAAAGAAGAAAGAAAAAAAAGCCTCCTTCCTTCTTCCTTCCTCTTGTAGAAGAGGATATCGAAAGCATTCTTTAGGTCGGAGTCGCTCCAAATAAGCACAGCCTCTGATCCCTTCCGTGTTTCCCATCAGCATCCAATGCGCATGCGCAAGAGTGGGCGCGGGAGAAGATGGGGAGCGAGAGGATCTGGCGTTTTGCTCTTGGGCATCTCTTTGCATCCTTGCATGTTGTTGCTACGGTTACCACAGATCCACGTCGTCCTGCTGCGCCGGTTTTTCGGTTCTCTCTCGCCCGTTTCTCTTTTCCAGTTTTATTGCGGATCCCCTTTTTTGAAGGAAGGGGTAGCGAGAGTCCAAGCGATGGACAGTGTGCCAAAAATAATGGACAATGGGGGTGATACGTCACAAGGAGAGAATCTTCTGTTTTTTCAAGGATTGAATTACTTGTGTATCCTGATGATTTGAAGGCAAGTGTGACATTTAGTTTTAATTAAGTTTTCGTTTCGATTTTAAGGTGGAAGTTGAACATGGTTTTTTAAGTTATTTTTATTTTATATTAAGTGATTCACGAATAACGTTCTGAATAATCCCGACTATAATTCTTATTTAAACGCATCGTTTCGAAAGAAATCTTGTTATACGTAAAACTATATTTTACCACCGGTAAAAAACGTAATGACTAACGGAGCTATAATAATTTCTGGATATCGAATTTCGTAGATTTATTTCAAGACGTGAATCAATAAAAGAGTTTTATTTCTTTTCATACAACGCTAACTTCTGTTTTCAAATTTGATTTCTTGAGTGATAGTAAAATTTAATCAAGAAATAAATGTAATGGATTAGAATAATCGGTAAATAAAATTTTTAATTTAATGAACAGAACTGATTTTCAGAACTAAAAAATACTTAGCTTTTTTTCCTTTTCGATATTCAGAGAAAAGATATTTTGTGAATTATGATACTTAAAAATTAATAACAGAAAAATTTCGGAAACAGAAAATGTAGTATGTGGTATGATAAATAACATTAAACAAAATTACAGGAGGAAAATATACTGATATATCATGTTACAGTACAGACGGTACACAATCGTAGAATCTAGTTTCTTTTAACATATGGAGATACTAAACTTCGTTCGCGTAAAGTACTATGACTGCTGTAGTAGTTCTGCTGCTTTTATAAAAGAGCAAAATAGTTTTAAAATTAAGTATTGTATCATATATTTAAATTACTATGAGAAACATAAAATTGGATATGAAACTTAGTTGCCACAGTGCAGTTGTTTCATCGAAAGTTTATCGAAAAGGAATAAACTTCACTACGATTATTTCATTTACAGTTTGAAAAAATGCATTAAATAAAAAAAATCATTTAAATATTTTCTTTTAAGAAATATGTCACATTAATTGTTTGAATTTTTTGATGGAAAATTTCTTATCAAATGTTGGATGATAAAATCCTCTTTTGAAAAAAAAATCGTAACATAATAAAAAAAAGTTTTTAACTTATACTGATATCTTTCCTATAACTTGTAAATAATTAATTTTATATTTATATTTTATTGTTAGAAATTTAATTTGATCTACTGTAAGTGAACCACAGCGCTTAAATTACTTTATAAATAATAAAATTGCGATGACTAATGAATGAAGTTTTTTAATTTAGCAATTGCATTGAAAGATATTAATTGGAAAACTTTTTAATAATTTTATTTATTACATAAGCAAAATTAATCTTGTTTGGAAAGAAAGCTCGTAACAATAATGAATTTAAAATTATATATATTTTTAATAAGTAGTTCTCAAATCTATTATCTTGGATTTTAAATAATAAATTTTGCTTCGTGAAAAAAGTAATTTCCGTTAAATCAGAAATCACTGTAGGGAAAGAATTGAATTTGTAAATATTTTTCACAAATCTAATTGAAAGTTATCTATATTAAGTGGCTGATAATATAAATTAAGAAAATAAATTTAAAAGCAAATTAATTTAATTTATTAAGCAATATTGACATGATTTTTACGAAAAATTTAAACTTCAGATGCATTTATGAAGTTTAATTCATATGACAGTAAAAAGCGTTCGAAAAATTGTACTTCCATTAAAAAAGACACAAAATGAAAATATATTAATCACTTCAATGGACACACAGAAATAAAAAGCATAAAATATGATGAAATTTTTCTGTCAAATTTACGCATTAAATATTGCGAAGACGAATAATATTTAACCTTTATATATAAACCCCACATTTTTCGAATTTTTATTATAGCAGCAACTAAAACTAAAAGAAAAGTAGTTTTTACCGAGACGGTATTAAGAAAATTTTTTTAAATTGAAAAATATATGCTATTAAATGCATATCTTATTTTTTTTGGACAGAAAAACTAAGTAAAAAAATTATGTTTTTGAAATATATTTTGCTAGTTATAAAGAATTTTTTAAACTTTATTATTATTATCTAAGAGTTTACAAACTATAAAATAATACCTAAAATAATCCCGGAATGTTTCAAATAGCGTTTTTATAAGAACACTAAAGCAAAATGACGACATGTTGCGACATACGGTAATAAGAAATAAAAAAAATAACAAATAAAAATTAATTTCCTTGATCTTGCTGTGTGCTTTTAGTTTTGCTCATTGAAAAAGCTGAGAAGTTTGAAAAGTAAGTATCAAATTACGTTTTCTGACGTAACAATTCAGACATAAAAGTTTGTTTCCGGAAATTAAAATTTTGTTGTAAATTATTCTGCTGTGTTTACTGAAAGAATATATATTTGTAAGCCTTATCCGTTGCAATGAAATTATTTTTAGAATCGTTGAGTTTGTACGATATTTAGAACTTTAATGTTCAATGTAAAGGTATAATAGTTCAAATAATGAAATTTAAAAAGGAAAATTGTTTCAAGAACGTTATACGGGTGTGTATAAAAACACTAACTTTTTATTTTTTCGTAAAAATTAGTTTTATAGCTAATTATTTTATACTGGATGAATTCATTAATAAAAGGATTTGCGAAATTTTCATTTAAAAAAAGTACACAAACATTATAAATTTATTTTTGTCAGCTATTTTTGTTTCTCTTACTTAGCTTTAGTGTAAAAAGATGAATTAAAAAAAAACTTGACACATTGATGACGATTATGTACTTTCAATCCACATCGAACAAAATGATTTTATGTATGTTTATTTAATAACTCTCGTAATCTATAGGAAGTTTTAAAAATTCGAATATTTGCATTAACTATTTTGAAATTTCTGACTCTTCTGCAATAAAATCGGTTCAAACTGTGTTTTGCGTTGTGTAATGTCAGTAACACACCCTGATTTTGAATATGTTAGACGCTAGTTTTTCTCTGACATATTTTATTTATAAATGTTTTTGAATAATATCAACTATAAAATGCGTTTAAAAATTTATATCGAAAACGTCACTTGTTTAACTAAAAAAATATTAACTACATGGAGTTAAAATCGTGTATTTCACGTATAACATCTGGAGCAATCTACATTGCTTTAAACTCGAAATATTTGCAATATTTCGCAAAAAAAGGCGAATGAAACAAAATAACTGAGTTGCACGGCATTTAACTCTGCTACGAAATGTAAAATTGCATAGTAATTTTTACGTGATTGAAATATCTAGTTTTAAATGTAAAATAAGGCAGCCTTGTAAAAATTATAAAATAAATGATTTCATAGTAATTTAAGTTCTAGAATTATCGTATAAAATTTTTTTTATCCAAATCATAATATTGCAATATGCAAGCAAGGGAACAAATTCATTTTTTAAAATTCTCTTACATTACAATCTAAAAGAAGGGAAAAAAAACTACATATCATTTTAAGATCAAAAATGATAGTTTCTTAGAAATATAAGTTATTCCATATATTTTATCGCCTGTATATACGAATCAGAATTTCATATTCTTATACATAAATATTTTAATTTGCATATCGTTCCAAATGTGAATGATATAATTCATTTTAAACAAGAAGTTCACATATAAATGAATTTTTTTAAAGTTACAAATAAATAAAGAATGTATTAGTTTTAAATGATTTAAAAACATTAAATATCGAATAAATTCTGAAAACAATTTGAAGCTTCATTTATATCATATTTCTACAGAAATTTTTATCTTTGTTGACAAGTACATTTATTTCCCCCCTCTTTTGGAATCTCGTTTTTACTCGGAATAAATAAATCTATTACGGTTGAGAAATCAGTTGAAGAAAAAAAGCAAATTTGAATTGCTAACAGCACAGTTTTAGATAAGCAATAGCGAAAAACGTGTTTGTTTTCTCTTTATATTATAAAAGGATTTCTTTCCCATAGAAAATAAATTCTCGCGATAAAATTCTTTCCATAAAAGTGTTTGTAATCGTTTGCTTTTCGGTTATTTCAAATATTCTTTTTTCTTCAGCTTATATTTACGTACACGTGTAAGAGAGTAATAA
Organism: Trichonephila clavipes; assembly: GCA_019973935.1. Lineage (NCBI taxonomy): Eukaryota > Metazoa > Arthropoda > Arachnida > Araneae > Nephilidae > Trichonephila > Trichonephila clavipes. The sequence continues at coordinate 117,337 of BMAU01016343.1, read as the reverse complement.
AAATTCAAATCTATAACGTATGCATATCACTCAGTCCCAAAATGTGACGTTATAAAACAATAAATAATGAAAAAAGTATTAGTTTAAACTTTGTTGTTTGTTTAATATAAATTCCAATGTATATTTTAATTAAATTGCTAGTAAAAAGAAGATTAATTTGTCTTAGCGCTTTGTTTTATTACAAAGTAAAAGTAACATATTTTTATATATATGTTTCTTTGAGCTTTTACTTATAATCAATTCATTGATTTTTAATTGTTAGGTCTATTAAAACAACGATTGGAATGATCTGAATATATTTCCTGACTCATTTTTCAGTGAGTTTTTCATGATTAGAAACAGCTTACGTTGAATAGGTTTTGAGTCATATCACGCAAACAACTCGTATTTATTAAAATCATAAAATAATGCCTTTTCAAGTATTGACCTTAATTTTTAAGTAGTTAATCTTTTAAATAAAATTTTTTGGTACTTTTCCGTTTCGCCGGCGCAATTACCACAGGCTTTATTAGCGACAACACACAATGTATACATAAAAAATGCAAATAAATGTTAGTTCTTTTTTGTTTTTCATCCATTTTTGATATATTACGAAAAAGATGCTATTGATAAGAAAAACCGCAATTGGTTTTATAAATGTGGTATTAAAAGGTTGCCAGTGGTAATATTCCGTTCGACATCGGTTGTATTATTTTTGGCGACATTATTGCCTGCGTCGGCGAAACGGAAAAGTACTGATTTTTTTCAACTATAGTTTTATCTAACTGAAATATTATTAAAATCGAAAATCTTTCAATATGTCTTACTATAATGTAAAACATTAATCATTATATTAATATTTAAAACAGTAGATATTTATCGGTATTACGCCTCTTTTTAAGAGCCCAAGTTATACGTGAATAGTTTAGAAGAGAATAACCACAATTATTGATGAATAAATATGCATATGTATATAGTTTATGAATGTTCTATTTCAGGTAAACGTTCATTTTTTATTACCAGTCAAAAGGTACGTCAACAAAAAATATATTCACACACAAAGAGAAACGCTGATTTAAAGCAAATCCATCTTATGAGGGAGCGTAATGTAAAATCTGCAAGTTTGAAATAAATAAATACATTCAAAATCAGGTTTTAAAAAGTCAAGAAATGGGCTGTGTTATTTGGCTGTTAACCGGCTGAAATAGTTTCAGTCTTTCATACACCATTCATTGATCTCTTAAAAGGTTTTATCCTTATGGAATTTATTCCATAAGGCATGTAGAATCGACATAGGGACATGTAGAATTGTATACGTATGAATACATACTGATTAGCGTTAACTGTCACACCAAATGAGCCACACCCATGATTGGTTAAGCTGGGCTTGTCAAAACTTTGCTCAGCAAATGATGATATCGAGTTAGTCCTGTATATTAGTGGTTATAGAAATTCACACAAATAAAATTAATTTAACGTCATTTTCACACATTGCTTAATTCTGTGCAAACATGAAGGTATCAGAATTAAGATTATTCAAAACGTTTTATACATTCGAAGGATTACAAAGTCATTAATACAAAAAGGATAAAGATTTGTGCTTTATAACGAGGTTTAATCTCGTTGAGTTGATTCATTCGAACCAGTGGTGTGACGTACACCCCCTTCACCCCCGCGATGTGGGAGGAGGGGCAGGATTTTAGATAGCCCAAATGTAACGATTTTGGTCCCCAAACCTGAATTTGCGGAGGGGGGACCCTAATACTATCCGTTACGTCAATGATTAGAACATATGTCACTGATAATTAAACACTTCCACTGAAACTAATTTTAAATTATGTAAAAATGAAGAATTTATAACAGATATATCTAACAAAAAATCAACATAGTTGTTTGTAATTTAAAGAATTTCTATTGAAAAATTAATTATGGAACTTTAAATTGGTTTGGATCGGAAAATATTTGTTATATTAATGCATTCTCTAATAGGTAGAATTTGTTCTTATTTGTAATTATTTTCATACTTTAATTCACTTTAATCGTCAGATGGTAGTAATAGTCAATTAATTTTGAGGTAAATGCTATTAAGTTTTTTACAGTAATTAAATCCCCTACAAATCTGGGACATTTAAAGATCACGTGAAATATTTACAAGTTTAAATGTTTAAATATTCTAATTATTTCTATAAAAAGGATTTAATTCAACATTTCCTTATCATACGCTCTGAATAAAGTCTGAATAAAGAGAAAAAAGTTGCGTATATTTTTTGGACTACTGGTTTCTGTTGTAATAAAAACAAATATATTTTTCAAATTTATTTGCATTTTTCATTTTCTTGCATTGAAGTAACATTGTGTGTGTGTGGGGGGTTAGTAGTAATTTAAACATAAAAACTTAAAAGAAAAATACAAGTAGAATCATTGTACAAATGAGATGTTTTTCTAGAGGACTTTTCAAGGGGAAACCAACACAAGTTCTGAAAATGTCAAGCTCGTTGGTTGCATAGGTAATGAGAGTATTGAAATGAGACTTATTTAAATTAGTTTTGTCGGAGTTCTTTTTTTTAAAAAATGGAATGATATACTTCTTTAAGATTTTTTTCTTTCTAATGTCATTTTTTTAAACAGTAATTTTTTCCATATTTCAAGTTTAAGTACTCTCAAAATTCGAAGAAGAAAACACACGAATTTTTTTTTTTTTTTTTTTTTTTTTACATTTTAAAATATATCTTCAAGTTTAAGTACTCTCAAAATTCGAAGAAGAAAAAACACGAACGTTTTTTTTTACATTTTAAAATATATCTTTAATGGACATTAAATACATACATTCACACCCACACTAACATATATATACACATTAATGCACTAAATTCATGAACTCTTTAAAAAAATAATAGTACAATCTTTAAATTAAATTAATTATTTTAAAGTCATAAATCTCAGTTAGTCTAAATTAAGATTTTTTTATTGTTCTTATATATTAATATTATCTGGAGTCAATGTAAATAAATATACGCAGTATAAATCCAAAATTAATTTGAAAATATCGTAGTTTTAAAATTTACGTAAAAAATAGAATTCAAAAAGTCAATATATATAAAATTATGTATGAGTATATTTCTATGGATAATGGAATCAATTTTTTGATAAAAGAATAGAATCTATTATGAAGAATGTATGTTATTAAATGTTGCTTGGAACATTTTCAGTTAAGAAAGAAAATTCAAGGAAATAAATCCTTAAGTAATCCAGAACAGTCGGACAACTACAGAGAAATCTTTTGTAATTTTGTTTCTTCTTTTTATTTCATATATATAAAATCTTATCTTCCTTTCTGTAATTTATTTTCTTGTAAAAATTTGTCACGTTGTAGCCTTATAAATATAAGTACAATAAATCGCTTTCCTTTTTCCTATATAAATATGTAGGAAAGAGGCGCATTTTGCTGTGTTGTTGTTGCTAGTGCCAGCTGATAGAGCAATGTCAGATCGAGGCATACGGAATTAATCGTGGTAGAGGCTAGTTTTTACGCCTCTCATTAGCCATAGCTTTGAGCACCTTAATTTCTTTTGAAATTTTCAAGAAAAATTGTAAGTTAACGTGTTATTATATTTTACGTTCAGCCTTTAAGTGATTCATTGATCATAAATCGATATTATAAATAAAAGTTTTCAATTTTTATTCGAAAAACATTTACTATATATAAATAAAATTATTTTTAATTGAATACTGAATGATGTAACAGGCTACTGATCGATATCTTTATCAAAATGTGGGTTACAGTATCTTGAAATGCTATTTTGTTCTACAAAATATGAATTATCACGGATGCCACTTAATAATTCGATATTGATAATACAGCTCAAGGGGCTATTAAAAATGCTCTGGAGCTTGTTCTATAGACTTCACTTTGTCTTTTGTTTTTGAAAAAACATTTTAGTAACAATGATCGTGAAGTAGCAGCCATTTCTTTAGTCATAAATAAGATAGAGAGCAGAGTGAAAAGAAAAATATCGTCTTTTTTGTTCATTCCAAGGCGGCAATTACGACTTTAGCAAATCCCAATCACTGTAAATGTGAGATTTTCAGGATCTGTGTGTGTGGGGGGGGATAAATAAATTGTTGAATATAAAGAACTGCACATTTCACACACATTGCAATGGATACCAAGTTATTGTGAGCTATATGGAAATGAGAGAGCAGTATGCTGGCTAAGAGTGGATCTCAAATGACGCAACCAGATTCTCCTTTGTCATTGTGACATATACATAGACGTCTTAAGGTATAGTCCAACTGGGCCCGGGCCCGGGGCCTCGGCTACAATAAAGGCCTCATCTCATTTTAGACTCAGCGTTAATAAGATGGTCATTCAATTATTTCAACGCTCATATGTTGTTTCCGATTGCATTGTCCGAAAAATTGGAGATTGCGGACGATATGTCAACTGGCTACATCTGATGACTTTCGTCTATGTATAGGCCTAAGCCTATCCCGCATACACCATCATTATTCTTTTAATCAAAAGGTGGCAGTTCATCCAGCCGGTTTGTGCGATTGTAAGTCAGGCACATTTTTTCGAGTTTATATTTATACGAGTTCTTGACAACGAATGCTATATTATGTCTACATTTAAGAGGGAATCCTACATTTGTGTAGATGCCCGGGGCCTTCAAGAAGTCTTAAGACCGTCCTGGACATATAAAACGTTTTATGTCCCACACTTAGGATCTTCAACTTTTAACGCTCGAGGGCCATATCAATAAATTCACAATGATTCACGGGCCACTAGACTGTCAAAACAATTATGTAGTCAGGGAATTTAAATAAGAAAGGGAGGTTTGTTTCACAAGACTACAACGGATTCTAAAGGATTGCTGTTACAAATTTGTACATATAATCCATAAATGTACACAAAGAGCTATAAAACCAAGGCATAACTAGTCAAGATAGGAAATAGTACAATACCCAGTAGTACAATACCAAACTCCTGGCCTTAGGAACCAAGATTGCAGGTTTAAACAAGTTTTAGGTCTAGCCAGCCTTCACCTGTAATTTGCCTAAAAATCTGAGCCAAAGGGAAAAGAAAGGAATAATATTAGGAGAAATTTAAATATTACAAATAAAATCACTATGGTATTAAAATATAACGATGAAATTATAGCCTACTAGCACATTCACAGGTATAGATTTAAAGTCGATGTAATAAAGTTGTAATGGTCCCTGGAGACCTCACTTTGAGAACTAGAATAATTATGAGACATAAATGAACCAGTAGCCATTTTTATAAATAACTTTCTTTATTTGGTTAATTTTCCCAAATAGAATCAAATAAACTTATTAACAGTAATTTTAATACTATGAGGTTTTAAAGGTAATATCCTTTAAATTAACTTATTTAATTAATGATCTAATTAATTAATTTATTAAATAATGATCACGCAGAAATTAACACGATAAGAGATCCCAGAATTATATTTAATAATGTTCTTATTGAACATTTAACTTTAATCCGACTCTTAAAGCTTGAATGAGATTTTAACTTCAAAATGATATTTACCTCTAGGAATCTCAATTCTTCATGAGGATAATTTATCTTCAACAACAATATTTCAATTCAAAATCACTATAACTCTATGTTTCAATGTCTATCTCCTACTGCTCTAACTTTACTATTTCGTTTTGACTTAAATACTAAATCTAATCTGCATAATAAGGAATCCTGTCCGCTCTTTGGAGTTGATTGGAAATAGGTAGGGAATTAAATTTCCTAAAAAGGTCGGTTCAGAAGGTTAGTGATAAATAGATTCGTCACAAAGTAGATGGTAAGACTTACTTCATGTGAGTATAGCAACTAATTATGTTTCCCGCCAAATACAACAGAGTAAAAACAGGACCTCATAAAGTTAGTAAATTATGATAGAATAATATAAAGTATATATATATATATATATATATATATATATATATATATATATATATATATATATATATATATATATATATATATATATATACACGTTTAAAAACCATGAAAAATTGATAGAAAAATTTGTAGAGAATAAATGGCTACAAGAATATTTTAAAAAAATAATATTATTAATTTATTAAATACATGTGGTACCATCTATTGAATAATTGTATAATTTATAAGAATGCTAAGATTAAAACACACACACACATATCTATCTATCTACATAGTATTATGGGATTCATATAATTTCAATTTAAATTAATTGTGAAATTGTGATTGATTTATATATGTATCGGGTACAAAAACGTTGCATAAAAGTCGAATTAAAATTCTTTGTGTGGTAAAGATAAAAATTCCACTTTTTCTTCTGAAAATCTCTGAGTATTTATGCATGGTCAGATTTTTTATACATATAAAGTTATTTAAGAGACAATGGAAATTTTGAAAAATTCATCAAGAGAATTTTTTATCTTAGATGGATATAAAGCATATTTATTAAATGTTTTAAGTATCACAAACAACAGAAAAAAATGGCCTTTTTTACGACAAAAAGCAGACAAGGCAATTTTTCCTGAAATTGCTTCAGATTCAAATGAAGGGCCACTAAAAAGCCTTCAGTGGGCCGTTTGTGTCCCTCGGGCCGCCGATTGAAGAACCCTATTCTACATCATTAGATCCAAAAGTTCTAGACTGTACGTAGAGAGAGCGTCAGTGAAGAAATGAGATCCTTTATGAAAACTACAGCAAGAATTTCTGGTTCCTTGTTTAGAGAAGTCAGCTTGGTCTCTTTTGCTACTGGTCATGACTTTTTGCTGGATTACCTATATAGAAAGGAAATGACAAATTCCAATTCTTTCTCACTTTGTGACCACGACGTATCCATGACTAGGGACCACTTCAAAATATATGCCCTTCTGTTTTCAGCTATATTTTTTATTGACGATTTTTGTACATTTGATGACTTTTTTTTTTGTATTGGACTGGTGGGAGACGGGGATAAGATAAAAAATAATTCAAGGGTTTAGAAAATTAGTTGTTTTTAGATTCATTAACAGTGATCTGTAAATGGCACATAAAGTTTTATATCTTATAACTATGATATTTTCCAGCGTAAGTGGAAAAAATACATTACAGTGCAGCACAGTATTTATCTAGTACAAATGATACTGATTAGTTTTCGATCACAAGTGTTGCTGAAAAGTCATTCATCTTGAAGATATTTTTCAGGAAATTTGTATTATGTAAAAAATAATTCGTAATTACTTTAAAATGCAGTATTATTTTTAAAGAAATTTATTAAACAACTGGATAAATTGTGTGTAATTATTTTAATAATATATATAACAGTCCACAATCAAAGTAAAAAATTTTGAATTCGAACGATTATACACCACCTACATTGTTACAATATTCTCTATGCACAAGCAATACATTTCAGATTAAATTTATATCGTCAGACATTTTTTAGAACATACAGTAACTATATGAGATGGCTTAACTTAGACGTGGATTTCCAACTTGACAAATTAATTTTAAAATCTATTACACTATTTTAAATTAAAACACACGGTAGCTCTTTGAACAACCATAAGTGAACTAAATAATAATTTTAATTACGGTCAGAAATATAAATTAAATACTATGTGCAAACCGCACACCACAGCACTATATATTTCACTAAATATTTCACCAGAATATATTTCACGTAGAGACCTAAAAGTCAAATCTATTTATTCCAGGAAAGATTTAATACGACATGCACGCTGCTACTAAATAGATACGAAAGTGTGATTTCGTAAACATTTCTGACTCTCTGGATTGAATCTATGTCTCTGCAGATCTGAGGACTCTAGACATAATGTTAATGTGGGATGACGGAGCGACGAATATGTAAATATCTTAAAACGGAACATTTGTGAGACACAGAATTTGGAATTAGGGTTAATGGATTTAGGCTTAACGAGTTCGAATTCCTTTGCGGACATAACAAATTTAAGTGTTGCAATAGTTGACAGGTAATTTTTTTTTTTACAAAAATTTTTTTTGGAAATCTGCACAAATATAAAAGTTTAAAAGTAGTTCAGATTTATTTTAAATTTCACAACTAAATGTAAAAATTGGAATTTCGATGAAAATATAAAAATAAGACAAAAGACGATCAACGAGAACACCAACGCCTGTAATAGTGTTCAGAGAAAGTGAGGAAAATATTGCATATTTGAAATATGTAATTAAATCCTTTTTAAGAATATGTATGAGTTAGGAGTGTTATATTAAAATAAAATATAAAAAATGGAATAAAACTTGTAAATATTTTGAAAATTAAACTACAGGAAAATCATTTAATTTACTGGAACGCGCGTTATAATAATCGTAAAAGCACTGAAATTTCAACATTCTTTAAAATATTTCAATTTGTCTACCTATTATTCCATTTGTTTTACGTTGATAGTGTAATATTAATCATAATATTAGAAATGTCACTTAAAATACCTATTTTTTAATCAAGGAACTTTTTATATTATAAGAATAATATTATTTATATATACAATATGAGTTTAAATATATATATAAAGGGTGTTTTTTTGAGAGGTATAGAACTTTAAATTGCAATAAAACAACGATATATTATTCGATTGACATGAATTTTTTTTATTCGAAAGATAATCTTGTGGCATTACATTTTAAATATGATTTCTGGCATAGGACTGCCACGGCTGGTTCGGATGTAGTCCAATCTGGACGTCCAATTTTCGATGACTTTTTCCAACATTTGTTGCCGTATATCGGCAATAACACGGCGAATGTTGTCTTCCAAACGGTCAAGCGTTTGTGGCTTATCTGCATAGACCAATGACTTTACATAGCCCCACAGAAAATAGTCTAGCGGTGTTAAATCACAATATCTTGGAGGCCAATTCACAGGTCCAAAACGTGAAATTAGGTGGTCACCAAACGTGTCTTTCAATAAATCGATTGTGGCACGAGCTGTGTGACATGTTGCGCCGTCTTGTTGGAACCACAGCTCCTGGACATCATGATTGTTCAATTCAGGAATGAAAAAGTTAGTAATCATGGCTCTATACCGATCACCATTGACTGTAACGCTGTGGCCTTCATCGTTTTTGAAGGATTCCACCAGCCCATAAAGCGAACCAAAAAGTCAGTTTTTCTGGATGTAACGGTGTTTTGACATACACTTGTGGATTAGCTTCACTCCAAATGCGGCAGTTTTGTTTGTTGACGTAGCCATTCAACCAGAAGTGCGCTTCATCGCTAAACAAAATTTGCTTATGAAAATCGACCATTATTTTCGAAATAAAATTGCACAATTTGAAAGCGTTGTTCAGGCGTGAATCTATTCATGATGAAACCAAACCAAAATGAGAATAAATCACTTGACAGCTGTTAAATCGGTCGCCATCTTGGAAAGTAATCTATACCTGGAAAAAAAACACTCTGTATATGTATATATATATACTCTTCAGATGTACACTTTCAAGCAATACATGCAAAAAAAAAACTTAAATATTTGTTAAATACTGAAAATTTAAGAGAAAAAAACTAGCTTGACTAAGATATATATCACGAACATTATGTCATACATTTTTAAAACCCCGTATTAAAAAAAGAGGAAACCTTTCAAAGTCTGCGTGAAGCTTCTAAGTGCAGTATGCAGATTTAATTATATGAATAATTAATTCTTAAAGATTTCCGTAAAATATCTGTAATATTTTCACTTTAGGGTGAAAAAAAAGAAAGAAAAAAAAGAATTCACATTATTTATGAATTCAGTTGCTTTTTTTCCGTTTTCACATTCAACACTTTTTTGATAATAATGTAATTTTTAAGGAATAAATACACATATCCTTAAGATGTAAATAATAAAATATTAAAGTATTTTCCTCACCTAGCTTACTTTGGGGGAAATGAAAAATAATGTACCCAGATTTCTGAAGATTTCTGGAATTTATTTAACCCTCTGGCCGGAACATCAATTTTTTTTGCCGCAATGAAGAACATCCGTCTGACAGACGGGTACGTAATTTTTAAAAACAATTTTATTAGCGTAAGAACCGTTTTAAATATCCTTTTTAGCTCATGAACTTGAGTATGGCTCAAATAAGTTGTGTTGGGTAAATCAAGCACAGCAATATATTTTTGTCACTAGAATTGTGACTAGTATTTTTATAAAAACAGATTAAAACTTATTTATATTCATGTATAAGTAACTAAAAATAATAATACCAGACACGAAAAAACTATAGGAATATCCGTCTGATAGACGGTGATAGATAAAAAAAATCGCACATATCGTGAGTTGAAAAAAATCGCCAAGTACCATCACGTGATCCTCTCACTGGGTAGACTCCAACTGAAAATGTCAAGGCAGCCCACCCCAAAAATCACACCACAGAGTTATCTACAGGCATTAAAGCAAATCATCCCCGTCAGTGAGCCGGATGTTCCGCTGAGAAGGTTAAAGGTTTGTAATTAAATGAAATATAAGTCCCAAAAACTTATCTAATGTATTAATAAATACAAATTTTAACTTCAAGAATTAAAAAAAAAATTCCATCTCAAACACCTCACATGTCTTATTCAAATTATTTATTAGTCACAAACTAGAGGAATAATCCTGCTTGTAACTGTACAAGAATTGATTTGTTTGAAAAATTTATAGAAACATATCTGAATTAAACTATAATTTGGAATTAAATAATAGGTTTATTTTACCATTAAAAATATAAATATAATGTATATTTTCAAATATCTCTTTTAATTTAAAGGATTAAGTAAACTATATAAGAATAATGTAAAATTTAAAAGGTATTTACTTAAGATATAGTGACGTAAAAATTTTTTTAAAAAAAAAGATAATTTATAAACAACATTCTATTCAACAGTCATTTTGTTTTCAACCTGAAGTTTCTGAGCGTATTCATTATAATTGAAGGTATACTCAGGGTTAAATATATGTTCAAAATAACACAAAATTTATTATTTGAAAAGATTACTCCAGAAAATTACTTTGAAGAAGAAGGCAAAAATGAATTCCATACAGTGAATTGTGTATGTAAATAATGAACTTGATTAAAAATATCATTGTAAGAAAAGGTATTTGTTTCAGTTCCTTATAAAAACATGATTTAAAATTATTGAAAAAAGCAATCAGAATATGTTTCACATGCAATATTTCTCTTGAAGTTTCCATTTAAAATCTGTCTATATAAAAATTTGATGTTTGTATATATGAAATCGCATTACTCCAACACCGTTCAACCGATGAATATGAAAATTGGCATGTATATGTATTTTTTGCGGAGAAGGTTTTTGTGCTATCCTCTTTGTTGTAGCTCTCCACCAAGTGGCACTACAGTATATCAACTTCTGCATCATTCAATCAATCGTCAAGTTACCAACATGGTTGCCAAAAATGATGCCAACTTGGTTCTATCGCAATCATTTCGCTATGTTTTCATTGAATCACCATTATAATGTAAGGAACGGCATTGTGTTTGCGAATATTACAATTTTAACATAAGATAAGTACAACAGAATATAATACTAATGCATTACACTTCCAGATATAATTTATTTACACTATTTTAAGTGTTCATTACACAAAATGTGTAACAATATATATATATTTTTTTGCTGAGCAGAGATCATTGTAGGAAGGTGTTTTCAAAAATCGACCCACAAAGGAGTTATAAATAATAAAAAAAAATATCTAGATCTACATACTTAAACTTTAACAAATAAGGTTTTTTTTGTTCAAATGGGATATGTAAAAAGCTTTTTTTTGTTTAATTTGCAAATTACGTAAATTTAACTCATTAAAAACTTCTTTATCCTTCAATCTGCATTGTTTAATTTTTTTAATTCACCCGTGCGAAGAACGGGTATAACAGCTAGTACCAGTGGCGCACACAAGTGGGGTCCTGGAACCCTTGATATTTTTTCCGATTGATTATAATTCTAAGTATAGTACGTAAAATTTAATTAAGCATTTGTTATTAATGATTAATTTTGTTAATTAATGCTCATTATTTATTCAATAATTAGTTTTTTACTGTGTTTTGTTCCCGAAAATCGACAAAATCAAAAAAAGAGCATGATACAAGAATGGTGAACTTTCCACCCCGGACCCCCCTTCCAAATTCCTGTTTGCGCTACTGGCTAATACAATATATAATCCATTTTATAATATTCATTTGACACAATATTTTCCACTACAAAACTTAGTGGGGTTTTTTTGACATTCAATAGCTTCTTCTCTATACAGACTAATTTTAATTTCCTCATGGTTCATGGTTTTTCGATTTTCATGGTTTTTCACATTGTAATATCGTATACCCTGGAATATATCAAAAGTACATAGCTTCAGTTCACGTAAGGCTACACCAACTGATGTAAAATGACTGCAAATGATTTGATACTCAATCTTAATTTGCATGAATGTCAGATTGTCAGAAAAATATTTGTAAATAGTGTTGATGTCATCCATAAAAAGTACAAAAATATATATTAGAAGGTTAACAAAATACCAATAGTTAAAACTCTATTCTTATTTTGCAATTTTGGCTGAAACTATATTGTGTCAAATGCTTTGACGTATTCAATAATATCTCCCAAACGTGTTAAGAAACACGTAGAAAATTTTTTTCTGAGTGTTCTGATTAAAGTATCCATTTTTAGTTTTAGTTCTATTTTCAACCAAGTATATATTTCAGATAGTGTTTATATATATATATATATATAGTATAATAAAATATAAAAGTGAATATATATACTAGAACTATAGTATAATAAAATGCTAAAAGTGAAGAAATTGAACTTCATTGCTTAAGAAGTAAGAAATTGGAATTCAGCAGACACAAATGTAGATGCAAAAATCATATATATATACATATATATATATATATATATATATATATATATATGTTTGAAATCAATGAAAAATGATCTGTAAAATAATACTATTTTCTGCTGCATTTTCAATAGTCTTTTATGGAAAAAGGGGTTTTCCTAATAACAATAATCAATAATAATTTTTAAAAAAAACAAGTCGATGAACGATAATTTTACATTTTTTTCTTTTATATTTTAAATATATTTAAAATAATATTTTCATGTCTCTTTATTTTACAGATACACATATAAAGAGATTGACTAGGCTTAAGCCTATTTAAACTCCACTTTTAAGCGAATTTAAAAGCTGTTCTCAGTCAACATAACATATAATACTGCAACATCCATCTTTTTTATGTTTCCAAATCTCAATGATATTTTTCATTTTTTATATATCTGAAAAAGAGTTTTAAAAAAACCATGTACATACATATTTTTAAAGAGAGAGAGATAGACTATAATAAACCTTTATTCTGGGGCGTAGAATGATTTAATAATAATTTAATGGTTGTCATAAAGTAATGTTTATATACAGATTTGAAGACTCAAATAAAATTGTAAGCCCAAATGACAGAACAGAATATGTAGATATTTAAGAATGAAGGAAAGTCTGAAGTTATAAATATATATATTTAAAATGCGCTTAAGATTATTGAATAATGTAAAACATAAAAATGAGTTTTAGAGAGTAGCTGAGAAATATAGAAAATTTTTTATGTATTCAAATCCATGAACATTACTTTTATTTTATTTCTGTAATGTTTGCATACTCTTTATAACGAAACAATTCTTAGCTAAGATTTACATATACTCATATTTTACATTTATTTTATATTTTGTGAGAAGATATTTCTTTATTGTTTTACTTGAGGTCTTTGTAGTACATAGCGACTACTGCATTATAAATAAAATGGTTGATTTTATTAAATTTATGTAGTAATCACAATTTCAGATGTCATTCAGCACAAGTAAGTATCCATGCATATTTTTACTCACGCATGTCACTTTAATGTATTCCGAATCGTTGGTACTACAACGAATAATTTATTTATTTGAAAAAGTATCTGAGTTCCGTGTTTGCGAAGATAAATTTTTGATGAAGGGTGATGTATTTACTGTAAAAATAAAACGACACTAAAACAATTTCATGGTATTGGACAGGTTTCATAAAATGTGATAGATAATGCAAATGCACCAAGAAATATGAACATTTGGCACACACACAAAAAAAATGTTATACAATTTAAAAAAAACATCAAAAAATTTAGAATGTAGCAACAAGGAAACTTAATCATATATACAGGGTTTTTGTTTAGTCTAATTTCTTATGTTTTCAAATTAACTTTGAAATATTTAACTGATTATGTACAATCCACTTTGATCATTGATTAAATAAAATGAGAGATGAGACAATTTTCCCCATTTTAATGGATTAGTCCGGTTAATCTGCCAATTGCCAGGTAATGTTCACATTACTTGATTTCCGTACACACATATACAGGGTGTCCCGAAACTCAATGTCAAGCGGTGACGCTGCACCATTTCTGAGGGAAATGAATAAAAAATTCCATATCATTTGGTTAAATAAAGATTGACATATTTTTAAAGATGCGAAAGACTGGTGTTTTAGAGAGATCACATCATCAGTTACTGTGACCACAATTTGGCAGTGATTTTTTCACTAACACGAGTTACTCAGTTATCTCGACTCAGCCTTTCATTCCTACTGAAGTGGGTCGATAAATGAGCAACAAGCTTTCTTTGGGACTTAAACACTGGGGTTTTACTTCAGACTGACCGCTTGATTGGGACATCTGCTCATGCACCTCAGCGCCCAATAATTACGTATACTGGGAAGAGCACAGTAGTCCCTAGCCCTCATGGGCTGTTTCGCCACTGAGTTTGAGTTTTTTTCTATTAAGCACAAAAACAAAACGAGCAAAAAACCTTGCTGGTTTAGTTAAAATGAATGTAGTTTGTTTGGGACTTCAGAAAATGATATCACTAAACTTTGACTCTCCATAAAGAGAGAAAAACTCAGTATATAACCCTAAGCAAGTTGTTTCAAAAGTTGACCCATTTAGTTGAGATTTTAAAATGGTGCAACACTGGCTACTTTTCTATTCATAACTATGCTGCGTACATTTTAATTCATTAATTAGTTTAAAAGTTATTCTACATTGTATATTACTTTGTTTCTGTATAACATATAGTAATACAAGTACATTTTTACATATAGTATACATAGTATACTTTTAACTTTTAATTTAATACTGCAACAATAAACATTAAGAATTATTTCATTGAGTTATGATAAATATTAAGAATTATTCTAACTATCTATAGAAAGCTAGAATGGAATAAATTACAACACATTCTTATACTTTCACAATATGCAATCTTTTTTTTTAAAAAAAAAATTAAAAACGTTCTTTTATTTTGTTTTAGTACCCATTTCAAAATATATGCGCAATTTTTATTTCTCACCATTTTTAATTTTCTTTCGAACAAATCAAAAAGATTCTTAAAATTTAACATTTCTGTTCTTTGGGATATTTTTTATGTATAAAAGACTTATTAATGAGAGGCAGCAAATGGAAATTCTAAAAATGGATAGCAAGCATCATAATAGCCAACCTAACAAAACAAATCAACGAATCAATCAAACAACAACGAGCGATCAATATATTCTTCTTAAATAACAATTATTTTAAAAAAATTTTTTAACGGATTTTAATTTCATTATTTATATTAAAGAATCGAAAATTGGTTTTACCATTCTTAAAGAAACAAGCACTAGCATCTGCTTAGCTAATATGTCCCATGCTTCAATCCTTTAAGAACATCTTCCCTTGTCCTGCCTCATAACAGAAAATCGAAGAGGATCATGTCACGGACTTCATCAAGAATGAGCCCAGAAGACCGCCTTGTGCCACCACCCTTCATCACTCCGAAACATGGTAGCCGCATTTAACTGGTGGCAGATAGATCATCTGATCCAGATAACAGTCTTCAAGGGATTCTAGAAGTTTGCCGGGACTGTTTAATGGTGCGCTGGCGCACGAGATAACGTTGTAGGTGCTCTGGTGATTAAGGTTCGACCAGGCTTTATGATGTCAACTGCTACAGTCCAGAAATGATAGCGTCACGCCGAATATTACTCTAAATTAACAGGACGTTAAGGAAATCGTATTCAATGCTTATGATAAGCGACTTGGCGTTGATTAAATTCAGTTAAGGGTCCCATGAATATTAGCCCTTGCGTGCTATGGCCATTGTCCGGGTTCTGTTAGTGATGATTATGGGTAAGTACTTATTTATCAAACGGAATTCGCTCTGAATGCTTAATAAGTGGCTCCCTCGGATGAAAATGTATGGTTCGACGTAGAGGCTAAAGGGTGTCGGATTGGTGGTGGGTAATCTATCATACAGACGTGTATGAAGTATCAATTGTTTAGTATCTGGATTTAAATGTGAAAATTGTAATGTTTGGGTGAGTCGGTGATGGAGTATTAAATTGATATATTGAAATAACAATGGTTAATATATTATTTGGTTATAAAGTCAACGCTTATTGGAAGGTGATAGATGAAACATCTCCTTCTCTTTTGAAAAAGAATTACTTAGAAAATCAAATACATTATGATCAGAATTGAAAAGGTGTAAAATAAATTAATTACAAATTTGAATTGATCATTAGATAAACGCTATTTAGGAAACTAAGGAAATCGCTTATAAGCCTTGTTGATAAATAATAGTTGAGGCAGTGAGAGAGTTATATTAACCCCTTAAAAGGTTTCACGTATACAGTACTGGCTACCGAAAACAGGTCACAGCCAGTTTGCCCGTACGTTGTGTGGACACTGATATTTTCTTCTTTCTAACTTTGTTTTGCCCATATTTTTAATTCTTACAATGAGATTATTAATGATAGTGTTTTCAAGAGATGCACAGTTTGTCTATGGTACTGAAATATAGGGTGTTTTTTTAGAGGTATAGAACTTTAAATTGCAATAAAACAACGATGTATTATTCGATTGACATGAATTTTTTTTTATTCGAAAGATAATCTTGTGACATTACATTTTAAATATGATCAAGCAAGGCGTAGATAAGTCGAATGGGCCCAAAACGAGAATGCCGTTGTTCCCGATTTTCATAAGCGAATTTTGTTTAGCGATGAAGCGCACTTCTGGTTGAATGGCTACGTCAACAAACAAAACTGCCGCATTTGGAGTGAAGCTAATCCACAAGTGTATGTCGAAACACCGTTACATCGAGAAAAACTGACTGTTTGGTGCGCTTTATGAGCTGGTGGAATCCTTCTTCAAAAACGATGAAGGCCACAACGTTACAGTCAATGGTGATCGGTATAGAGCCATGATTACTAACTTTTTCATTCCTGAATTGAACAATCATGATGTACAGGAGCTGTGGTTCCAACAAGACGGCGCAACATGTCACACAGCTCGTGCCAGAATCGACTGATTGAAAGACACGTTTGGTGACCGCCTAATTTCACGTTTTGTACCTGTGAATTGGCCTCCAAGATCTAGTGATTAAACACCGCTAGACTATTTTCTGTGGGGCTATGTAAAGTCATTGGTCTCTCTCTATGCGGATAAGCCACAAACGCTTGACCATTTGATAGACAACATTTGCCGTGTTATTGCCGATATACGACCACAAATGTTGGAAAAAGTCATCGAAAATTGGACGTCCAGATTGGACTACATCCGAGCCAGCCGTGGCAGTCATATGCCAGAAATCATATTTAAAATGTAATGCCACAAGATTATCTTTCGAATAAAAAAAATCATGTCAATCGAATAATACATCGTTGTTTTATTGCAATTTAAAGTTCTATACCTCTAAAAAAACACCCTTTACTTCTCATTCAGGCTCTGTGATGGGGGCGGATACTTTTTATTGAAGGCAGGAATTTAGATTTTTGAAAATATTCGATAGAGTACAGGGATTTGCAAGCCAATGTGCAATTTGTTGCTTGAGGAGAAGGGATAATTGAAAAATAATCCAAAAAAGCCAATATTGTCTCTGTCTTAATCGCAATGTATGGCTTAGTTTTATACCATGCTTCAAATTGTGTGTGCATATATATATATATATATATATATATATATATATATATATATATATATATATATATATATGTGCACACACAATTTTCAATAGTTTGAAAAAGAAGTACAAGCATGAATTTTTTAAAAAATATTTGAAACATTCTTCATAGCATGCAGAGTGTACTTATAAAAAGCAAACGCATTTAGGGTTTATTTGTGTTCCACAATAATTAAATAAAAACTAGCGAGAAAACTTTAAAATTGAAAACTAAAATAAAATTTTTCCATTTTCACATTCTGTTAAGTATTATGCTTCGTTATATGCAATAAAAATGTGCTCTTTTGGGCTGAAAAAACAAACAAAAAATATAAAAAATAACCGCTTAAGGGGTTAACGTTGCTCTATAAAGCAGCAGGAGGGCGATGGAGCTCGTAATATTGAGCCTCGGTTAAGTGACGAAGATGACACCTCAGTTGGCACCTCCCTCTCCTAACTCCACACAAATTGGTAGAAACTGAGCCTAGACAGATTTGACGTGCATCAGCCTCCTCTACAACGCAGTTTTTTAGTGACACCAGGACTCGAACCCGCAACACTACAGCCACGAGCTCATTACCATAACTACTAGACAACTATCCTAAATAATGGTTGAAGTTAAGTATTAAAATAAATAATGATTTGAATTAATATTCCTCCAACTCTGTGAGAAGAACTTCTTATAAATTCCGCAAGATAATTTAAGCATTTACTAGATATCATAATAAAAAGGAAAAAGAAATTCATATGTTTTCTCTAAATAAGAATTTTATCAGGTAAAAGTTGCTATTTCGATTTCATACGATACATTTAAAAATAATTTGTTCGAGTTTTAAAGTTTAAATCAATTCCTATGGTTGAATTCAGACTAAATATTTCTTTCTCTTTCTATTTTACGGGTAAAAATTCCAAGTAATTTAAAATTTTTTCAGGATGCTCCAATTATTTTCTCCTTTCACTCTAGTTATTTATATATAATTTTTCTCCTTCAAGCAAGTACCTAAAATTGTTAATGAACTATCTCCTAAAAATATTTTGCAATTTCTTTTTCCTTTTGAAATTAAATCTGCAATAATTTCCTTCTAGATCAATTACTTTTTGTTCTATGTCTGGAAGCTTTGGTTAAATAATTATTTACGCTTAAATATTTTTCCGAAAGAAAAAAATCAAGCAAACACTTGAAATTGCTTTGAATTTTCTTCTTTAAAATAGTTATAAATAAAATTTCTCTATGTATCTGCTATTTTTGATGTAAAAAAATCCTTAATAATTTTGTAGAAAAATCCTTATGAGTATAAAACGTTCGGCATTTATGAGTCTTTGAAAATTATTGTTTTTCAAGTTAAGACATGCAAGAGCTTTGAGCAATGAAATCTTGAATTTATGTTGCAATTTTTAAAATAAAATGAGAAAGGTAATATTAATTTATAAAGCAAACTTATCAGTAAGCCGAAAAAAAGTTTTGCAGAATTTTGCAGCATAATTTCCTTTCCTCAGTAAATTAGAAAAAGAAAATAAATTTTCTAGATGAGACATTTTCAACAAATTTAACTTTGAGAGTTTAATTAATATTTATTTCATGGACCCAAACACTTTCTTAGTTTTTGTTGAAATTTATAAATAACCTTCAAAAACTTTTTGCAGATAAAAAAGAATTTCATAGTTTGAAAAATTTAATTTTCCTTTCTTTGAAAAAAACAAAACTCTTGCTTATTTCAACAATATTTTGAGTCTTAGTACGTTGTTATATAATTCTTTCATTTGCACAATTATTATTTCATCATCACATTCTTGGATTGTTAGATTTAAAAAAATGTTTCTCAATTGAATGATTTAATAAATATTTTAAGCAAATATTAACATTCAAAAATCCCTTAAATTCTCTAAAAATTATTTTAATTCCTTGAATTAAATTGATTTGTAAGTTTATTATGCAGGTTTCCGGGATTTTAATGTGCGTTTAATTCCAAATTTATTAGATTAGATTATTCTTTATAATACACTGATTCAATTTTTCCCCAAATAAGTTTTTAAAAACGGCTCCCTATGAAAATATACTAAAAAAGTTTTCCCCGACTGTCATATGGGTAGATCATGAAAGAAAATAAAGTCTATCATCAACAAAGAGAGGAAATTGTTTTCGAATTTAAAAATAAAGAATTTACACAAAATTGCCTTTTGTTTGTAGGATTTGATTGAGGAAAGTTGATATAACAAAACATAACATACACTACTTCTCTCGTTTTAACGTTTTTAAATTAAAAATACTTTTAAATTTATTTTATAATATGATAACCTTTTCAAAAATCAAGCCTCAAATAGATTAATAGAATAATTAATTTTAAAAAAAAGATTTTAATATAGCTAGAAGTAAAATTAAAAGGCAACGAAGCCAAGACTTTTTTTAAAAAAAAAGTAGACAGGATAAATATAGTTTTTAATAATCTTCACTAGAGAGACAGAAAGAACTTGAACATTAAAGATAAAAGAATCAAACAGATATTGGAAACTTATAAATATGGATGCTACAGTATGATGAGCAATGTCGACTGAGGTAAGATTTAAATTTTACATAAAAGTGGGGTTTTTAATCAGTTTTGTGGGTAACCAATCTCTCTCTTTCGGTTTATAATGCTGAGTTACATAAGGTTTATATATTACATATAAACTATAAATTAAAAACCCACTGCTTAGACTTAAATATGCATATTTATGCACGTAATGAGTTTTGATTATTTACTTTGATTTCTTTAGCCATTAAAAGATTCATTTGCTTAATACAACCAGATACATATCTTTACTGTATATATTTTTTTATATAAAATTCGGTACTTTTTTCCGTTTTACCAGCAAAAATCTCGCCAAGTTGGCGTTATTGGCGACAACACGCCAACACATATAAAACATATTAATACACATTAGTTTTCATTGGTTTTTCATTCATCTTTGATGTATTATGAAAAAATAAAGTTACTGATGAGAAAATATCCCGGCTGTGTTTTGAAAATGTGTCGGGAAAAGGTTACCAGCGGGAATATTTCTTTTAGTATTGGTTGTATCGTTTTTGGCGACTTTATCGCGGGCGCTGCAGAAACGAAAAAATACCTAAAATTACTTCAATTTCATGATATTTTTAGTGATAGCAGTATTTTATCCAATAAGTTAACAGGTAAGAGTATATTTTTATTTCTACTTCAAGAATAACTTACATATTTTAGCGACAATACTTATTTAAAAAGAAAATTCATCTATTTTCTTTTTCAAATATTTCAGTTAATTTTATTGCACTGAAAGGAAAGGGACTTGTGTGTGTGTGTGTGAATTCCTACTAAAAAAAACATTGAAATACATGGTTGTTTTTGGCATCAATTAATACACTTAAAAGCAAGAAAATAAAATTTGACAGCAAGAGCTTCGAGATAAATAAATTAGACACGAGTAGTTTCTAATGTTTCTTGACTGCAATTTAAACACATAACAAAAACCATACAAACATTTAAGCAAACTTCAAACATGAAACAAACGAAATTCCATCCTTCAACTTCACCCAACAAAAATAGCCAAATTTATTTATTATACCACCATTTAATTGACCATTTCTTCTGTATTTCGAACTTTTATATGGCATCGGGCGCGAACTTTCACTCACGAAGCTGATAAATGTTTAAAGTGTTCTAAACCACGTTAACAACCGTTTACTCGATGCAGGGCATAGTGGAACCCATTAACAGAAAACTTAGAAAGACTTCGTTCCTAAAAGTGATAGTTAGCGAGATAGCGAAGAACACACACACACACGACTTTATTGCTTTTAAGATAACATTGCGAGATGTTCTATCTGGCAATTAACGATTAAAGAAAAGTTTTTGAGCGGAAAGGGGCTTAATCGCTTAAGGGGAGAAAAGATAAGAGGAACTGTCAATTACTTTATAATCCTGCTAGTTTTCTGAGAGCTTTGCCGGATGAGTATTTATACATTGTTCTCTCCAAATACCGTGATGTTATCAATGATGTAATTATTCGTCATATATAGAATTAGTTTTGCGGATTCGCTATGAATAAATGACCTCAAGGCAGTAAATGAGTATGTGGCAGTGATTAAGTGCTGCAAAAATATTTCGTAACTTTTATTTTCAATGTAGCAGGAAATAAATGACAGGTACATTTATAATTAAAGTTTTTTTTAACTATGGTAAACCCTAGAAATTCATTAAAAATTTGTTGAATTTCAATGGAATTTTTTGCAGGTCTAGTGCTTATGTTTGAGTCATATATGGTTGTATAGGTTATTGTTAGATTTAAAATCTATTAGCAAAGTATTTAATGTTGTTAATTTTCTACTTTTTTTCGTTATTTATTTGTCTTTTAATACGTAGAAACTGTACATTTTAGTACGATATTGCGATTACTTTCTAAAGAAATTTTTCAAAGATGCACTTTGTTCATGATAGCTTTAATATATGAAAAAAAAATTATCCACGTCATTTTATTGTAAAATATTTTAGACGATTTTCTTAGAATTATAATGGAATAATTATAAATTTGTATGAAAAAATCGAGAAAGAGAGATTGGTAAAGCTTTTAGAAGCATACTGAATATATTTTGCATTCCATTTAAAAAAGTGCTTGTTTAAGAAAATTTTCGAAATAAAATAAACTAATGATATTGAAAACATATGTGCTCTTTTCAAATATCATTTTCCTTTTATTAGCAATTATATTAATTAATTTTTTAAAAAAAATAATGCAAAAGAGGGAACAAAGAAATATTCAAGAACATTATTTGAAATAATTCATATAAATTTTATTTTCTATTTTCATGTCAGTAATTAAAGTAAAAAATAAATGAATATTCTGATTAAATTTGGAAACAACACATTTATTTTGATTATCATCTAAAACTATATATGCTTTGAAACTCAGTTTTAAAAATATGCCTTTTAATCCTGAGAAATTTTTCCTTTTAATCAATCCTAGATTTAATTATTTTATCTCGATATGCATATAATTGATACATAATATATTCTACATATTATATATAATATTCAGGATAAAAGAGCGCAATGAGTGTGGCTTATAGTTGTATAAGGAAACTTACTTTAAATTTCCAAAATGAATTATGCAGGCTTTCTGGCTGCAGAAGTATCCGTACTAATTAAATATATTACAGGAAAATTCTTAATTTAATATTTATATTTTAATAAAAATGTATTTTATTTAGCAAATAATTCTTGGAATCAATCTTCATATCAAATTGTAGATCTTATACATAGTAATTAGTATTATGCATATGATTATACTTATAGTTATTACGAATCAGATACTGTAATATAAGATTTTGTGTAAGTAAAATTTATTCTATAAATACGCTATACAAATTTTTTAATTATTAAACTTTTGATTCTTAACGCTTAGTTTCGCAAATAGATATCACTACCCTGAATTAGAAATTAAATGGCTGCTTCTGTAGAAATCGCATTTAAAAACATTCAAAATAAACGTGTCTTTCAAAATTATTTTTAACAAAATAATAAAACGAAAAAGTCTCGAATTAAAAAATAAAGGAATTTGCATTTTAAAAATTACCTTTAGATGTCGTTTCATTTTTTACGACATCGTGTTTTATCTTATAAATAAACGCGATCTATATACTTTTCCTCCAACATTTTTCGTTAAATTTAAATAGCAGTTATTTTCCTGAAAATGGCAAATATTTTATTTGTTTAGTAATTGAACTTCAACAAAGCGAGGTGACCTTTAAGAAATAAATCTATTATAGAGTAAAGCGATTTCTCCACATAAATTGTAATATATTTGAATTATGCATCAGACATGTTTCCCTTGTTTATTCTACATAATAAATATGTACATATTTTATCATCTGTAGTTTCAGGATATAAGAATATAGAATTTGAAAGTATATAGATTACGACGCACTAAATGTTTCGACAGTTTATTAAAAGAATCTACATTGTATGCACATAAAAGATTAAAAAAATGAAGAGAAATTCTTAGGAAAGGTCATTACCCAGACAAGGAAAGTGTACCTCATTTAATATATTATATAGAGATGTAAATAAGAACATTATTTGATATTTAATTGCGGTATTTCTATATATGATATTATTGATATTTAATATAAAAAACTTTATACATAGTTTATATTTTATTACGCCACAAATAACAGTTTGTGTCAATAATAATAACTTTTTCAGTAAATTAAATGACAATGTCAAAATTATTATTTTACTTAAGCAACAAAAAGTTATTTTATAATGAGTATTCCCATAAGACAATACAAAAAATAATACAAATCCTTCGAAAAATTGAATCAGTTTTGATTTATTTTTCGATATTTTTCTAACAAAAAGTCAAGGATAAAATTGGGTAATACAAATCCTTAGAAAGATGTAATCAGTTTTGACTTGTTTATTAATGTTTTTTAAAGAAAGTTTAGGATAGGATTGGAAAATATTTAGAGATATCGTTAGATTTTTAGTATGGAATTCTTAAAAATGGTTTTATAGGTTCTGGTTTAACAATTTTGAACTATTACGCATAAACAAGCAGATTATGTATATAACTTGTAATTTCGTCTTTCGTAGGAGATGCTTTAACGCAGATAAGAGTTAAATAAAAATAATGCCTGCACCAAGAATTTTTCAATTATAAATAAACTTCGAAAAATCAGGGGATAATAATTCTGAAAAGAAGATAAGACCCAGCATTTCTCTTATCCTTTTGAGTCGATAATTCTTGAATACAATTACTATAAGACTTGTTAATATTTACTTTTTCAAATCAATATTTATGTTTACATTGGTTAAAAAAACAATACCTAATTTATGATATTACTTTTTTTATTAAATTTCCAAAAACCAAACATTATCGCATCAAAGGATTATAACATTCTAACTTGGTATTCCTCTAGAAATTTTAGGGGTTTTCCATAGCACAAATTCAACACGCAGAATATTTAACTACATTGTTGTCTGATGAGCCATATTAAAGTAAAACAGAGACGCTTACTCAAAAGAAAACTAGATTTTTACAAAACATCAGAATATGATAATGAAGAATAACAAATGATACACAGAATGAGTTATATATGTTACATGAAAATGAGTGCCATGTTTCTCACCAACGAATCATTGTCAACAAAACTGTTTGTTGCCACTTGCCTTTCGCTAAACTTAAAATTCGATGATGATTAAATCTTAACATATATGAATGGATATATATGGTTTATTCGCATCTATTTCTCTTTTATTGTTTGATTTTATGCGAGTGTTCTTTTTTTACAATGAGAAAATCTCTTACACAACTTAAGTTTCCCACTAAAATTCAATGACACACTTTTCTTATTCCATTATGCCTAAATATAAAATTTCAAAACGAACGTTCTAAGTAATAATATAAAAATAGTCTGACACGAAATTAAAAGGAAAAAAAAAAACATATTATTTAACAGATGGAATTGGAAATAATCTATTGGTTCTTATTGACCCTTTTCCTCAACATCCTTTTAACCAACTCATATCAAGTTTATTAACGCAGTCTTTTCCAACAACTTTATTAAAACCTTTCAACCCCTTACCAGAACTGAAAGCCAAGAGCCAAATTAAATCATTCTTACGATCACACACACAGTTTCTATGGTAATACTAATCTACAACTCCACACCCAAATACCATTAATTTATTTGCGTTAGAGCAGAACTCGCTGAGCCCGAGCGCAATAAATCCCAATCCAACCCCAACAAATAATAATAATAATAATCACAACGAGCTACGATAATCAGAACTGTGGGCAAGGGAACCAGTTAGGAGGGTGAAGGGGTGGGGTGGGGGCTATGATTCCGCTTGTATAATTTGCGAAGTGACCACTCTGCGTCCGTTTGGACAGAGACTAGCTCTGGTGGAGCTAATGAATTTGTTGTACATTAACCCGTCTATTTTCAAGATCCTTGATTGTGTGCTGCGATAAATGATAATGAAATGCCGGTCTGGAAGCTGGGGAGGGGATGCATTGCAAACTTTATGCTAATTTAAAGAAGGGGGGCTTAATGAAGGCCGGGTTTAAAGTGCTTTATGGAAGAATATAATGATCCAGATAATAAACGGGTTGGTGTCTGACTGTAAGAGCAACAGAGTCGTTTAAGAATTCAGATTCAATTGTATTTGCATTTTGATAGATAAGTGTTTGCGTTGTGCTGAATTATTCACACAGATATAGAAATGCGTGCGTTAATGTCTACCCCGTTGGGGTTTATGAGATAACAGAGGAGATGGATTGTATGACTTGTTTTGAAGAAGTACAGTATTGGTAACATTAAGCGTCTTGAAGGATGGAAGTACCTCTTCTCTGAATCAAATTTTGGGGTGTTTGTTTGGAAACGGTAAAGGAGAATGAATGTTTAAATTATATGCAAGATATTTTTGTATAAATGAGTTAGGGTTTCTTGGGAGTCTGCTGCAGGAAGCATTTCAAAATTCAGAAGATTAATGCAAGTAAAATACACTTGCATCACACAAAATTGCTTCATAATGAACATTCATATAAAGAGTGCATTATGTAGCAAATTCAAATCCAACTATAATTAATTTATTCGATATTTGAATTTAATAGAATCCATATGAAGAATATTAACTACAAGTTATACTTCAACAGGGTATATTATTTTCGACCATTAAAGCTAATAGACGAATTCCTCCAGATATTACTTGATAGCCAATAGAAATTTTTTTAAGTCAATTCCTAATTTGAATGGATGAATAGAAAGTATTTTACTAACGATTGAAATTTGAATAAGATATATATATATATATATATCTATATATATATATATATATGGAGACAGTGAACTAATAGTAGGGATTGAAGAAAGAGCAGGACTTGTCTGCATTGTTATAACAATGCAAACCCGGTTTGGCTAGTTTGGCTGAAAAACAGGTTTTCGACGCAAACTTTTGTCTGTTTTAACAGTTAAATTGTTGCAACAATAGAGACGAATCTAAGATGGCGTCAGAAACCGGTAAAAATACAACCAACATAGCTGTATCTGTAATTCTTTGAATAATTAGTTTCAGTCAATTAATTTGAATTAATTATAATTAAATTATCGTATTTTTACCAAAAACTATAGTGTATAGCAAATTTCAGCTCTAGTGAGTGCTTTAAAATGTGAGAAAAAAACCTTTTCAAATTTTAACACAAGTTGCCAAAATGGTTGCTAAGTCGCCAAAAATGATGCCAACGTGGCTGCATTTGTAATTCTTTGAATAATTAATCAATTAATTTTCATTAATTATAATTGAATTATGGTATTATGTATATAAAGTTTCAGCTCAATTGAGCGCTTTAAAATGTATTTTATTAACGATTGAAAATTCCACCAAGATAAATAAATATATAAAGAGTGTGAGCTAATAGTGTAGGAATTGAAAAAATGTGGGGACGCAATTGAGTTCTGAAGTCGCTAGATTGAATCTTCTGAGCCAGAGTAGTCACTCAAATACTAGTTTTAGAAGAAATTTCATTGAGTCCTTAATGAAAAAAGTATAAATTTTAAGAATATTTTCCCAGATCGTTCGGAAGATTAAATAAACAAAAAGATCTCCATCAATCAAGTCTTAACAGAGCGAAATCCCAACTTAAGCTTTGCAGAACTCTTCATTCGACTGATGTTCGGTTTAAGGTTTGGAATGATTTTCTATTGCTGAATAGCTGAAGTGTATTTTATATGAGGTTGCCAGCAAGAATGGTGGACCATTTCATGGCCACCGTCACCAAGATCTTATTTATCACGTCTGGGATTTTTATTTCTTTTGGGTACTTAAAGATCGGAAGAGATGAAACGTTTATTCAGAAACCACAGAAAACTAATTCATTCATTCACCAGAATAAGTGTTTCAACTGCTGATGTTCATGGAAAGTTACGAATCTTCCAATGAGTTGAAGATTTCCACCCCATATTGCATGCTTGCATCACAACTGAGGGGGTCACTCATTTCAGAAATTGTTTTTATTTAAGCTAATAAAGATTTTTCTCTGAAATATCCATTTTTATCGTGTTCCCTCTTTTTTTTTACCATCAGTGGATCCTTTAGGTACTGTTCCATATTACATTGAGAATTTTGTTTGTTTTGGTGACTTCTATGTAATCACTTTCATTCTGGATCAACATAATGCATATCATTTAACTCTAATCAAAGTATTTCAAAAATATTTTTGAATATATATTTTAAATAAATATACTGACGTATATTTTTATGCAGCAAGAAAAATACTTAAAATTTTTAAAAGACGATGTAACAATTATACTAATTAAATAGCATTGAAAAGTTTCTAGAAATACCACACACATTACGATTAATGAAATAGTTTTAGCAACACGGAGGAAAAAGAAAGTGTCACCATCCATATAACAATAATAAAATCTGAAAACTTTAAAAAATTATTTTAATTATTTTTAAAATAATATAGTTTTTATTTTAAATATTAATTAATTATAAATTTAGTAAAATATAATTTTTTTCCATTATCCATTAATTTTTTTAATGTATAAATTGTTTAATTTTTGATAATGCGGTTTAACAGCTAACTGAAATGGAAGGGATTTTTTTTATATTTGAAAGAAAGCTATTTTAATTTCCGCAAAAATGTTTTAATTTATCACAATCGATTCTATGTAAAACTAATAAACATTATATGTTTATGACAAATAATAAATAAATTGTTACTTATCATCTAAGAATCATTATTCAAAAATAAAGTGGCTTCGTTTGAATCACTACAATTTTGTTTGATATTTCTTGAAAATCGATACTTATCAAAACTTTTGAGAATTACTTGGTTCAAGAAAAATTGGCTCAATATTATCGGCAAGTGAGTGAATATTAACGTCGCACTGTTCAGCTACACGAGGGCTTTTGGCGACAGACCTCGTAGTTTTGAATCATGGTCAAGTGACGAGGACGATACCCCCCTCTCCTAACTACCACACCAACGGGAGGAACAATTATCGGCAAGTACATATATAAAGCAAATTAAGATCTAGCTATAAGAAATACGCTAAAACAGAGAAAAACACGTATCAATAATAAAGTTTTATGACTGAATTATTTCCGCAGCACCTTGAATCAATATTGAAAGTTGTTTTCCCCCAAAATATTTATATATCCCTTTCCCCAAGTTTTCACGAATCAACTAATCATCATTGGCCAACGAGTTCGAGCCCAGTACCACTAAAGACCCGCCGTGTAAGGCAGCGATGCACGTTAAATCTGTCGAGAGCTGAAACGTCCTCCCGATGGTGTGGGGAGCTAGTTAGGAGAGGGAGTCTCAGCTCAGGTGTCATCCACGTCACTTGAACGTGGTTCAAAATTACGTGGTCCGTCGCCAAAAGTCCTCGTGTAGCTGAACAGTGCGACGTTAATATTCAATCAATCAATCCCCAAGTTTTCTTGGGAGTTTACCAAACTTAAGAGAACAATTGACACAACTATCACCAAGATGGAGAGCAAACCGTTAAAATTCTATTTCAGGTCCCAGCTTTGGCGATGGAGGACAAACAATGGCGCCGAATTGTGCAAGCAGCTAGTTTTTCTGTATTGGGTTTACATCTAATATGACCAGAATAAATCTTCAAGTTGGCGATAAAGGCGTGAACTGAAAAGGAATCCAGATGTGCAAAGCAGACTAGGAGGCAATGCAGGAGAAAGACATGCAGAAATGCCAAGTGTTAAATGCCAAATCTGCAGAAATACCTACTGATAAAAGAACCTGGTTGTTGTTGTCGTTTGTTTTAACCTGATATACATATGAGATATAGATTAACAGAAACATACAGTACAAACACAGAAGAATATAGACTTTTTATTATACTAACGATGATCTCAGTATAGAACAGAAAGGGTTCACTGCTTTCCATTCAAGGCGGGAATCCATTCCAGGCGAAAGTCCGACTTATTTTCCTGAAGATACATTCATGCCTTATTCTGGATTCGAATCTGAACCCACTCTATTACAAGCCGAGTCGCATATCCACCCAACTGGGTGGGGCACCAAAAGAACCTGGTCTAGTAGTCAGATAAATAGCCAGAGTCTAATAGAATAAGACAATTCTTAGAACAATATGATAGTAAGACCTTTGCAAAATAGTGTAATGGTGTTTTTACAAAGGAGAAAAACTAACACAATCTTAGTTTTTTTAATATAAATATTATTCTAGCTAGTTTCATTTTAAGAATGAAATTATAATAGAATTTAAATCTTTTCCCGAACTAAATACCAACAATTCCTACTGAGAACGAACATTCTGCAGCTTAGATATAAGTGATAACTGCTTTTAAGATCCACTGCGAATCATGATTTCATCAATCCATTTAAAACTACACTTTCAATAGGAAACTAAATGAGCTTTCGCGCTTCGCACCAACCAAATGTTGCATTTACACAAAAGCTTGATTCATGGCGCTTCGATTCCTGTTGGCATAAACTCAGCATTTGCGAGTGACACTTTCAAAGCATCTCGTTCCAATGAATCGGCGTTTCTAAAGCTCTTCTTACTCCAGTTCTATTATATTCATTGAAAATGGTAAAAGCTTTAAATGCGCAGTGATAATGATTTCTACCTCTGATTGTTTATTTCAATCAGTTTGCAAGCAGGGAAAGTTTTAATTCCGAAAATTCGTTCAACGGAACCATGTCTGCTGTTTTCGTTTTATTATAAATCGACCCAAACAAAGCAATGGTGGATAGAGGAAATTATTAAGGATAGAAGGGTTGTGCACGCGCGTGATTTATTATTCGGTTCTGAATTGAAAATTGAATCGAAATCTAAGACCGATTCATTTTAAATGTCGATAGAGTTCTGTGTTCTAAAACCTGTTCAATTAACCAAAACATATTTTATTATCAGTTTTAGTTCTGTCTTATTCCGAATGCTCCGGGGAAAATTATTTTAATTCCGATATTTGATGGAACTGTAATTTTTAAAATTGAATACTGTCTCGATGCCTAGTTCTGATATTGGGAAGCTTTGATCTGAAGGATATAGAGTTTTCCAATAATATTTTATTAAATTTTAAATGAAACATAATATAATTCAGTTCGCAAGCTTTCATATTAATTTTATGCATTGTTAGGAATACATATAAGTTAATTTTCAGGAAATCTTTTATAGTGCTTAAAAGAGTTCAATTTTATTTATTTTAAATATTCCTCTATTTGAAAATATATTCAGAAAATGTTTAAAGTTCAGATGATGGCAACTTTATTTTTTTTAAAGAGGCACGATATAAAAACATAATCTTTTTAAATAAAAGAAGAACAATTTAGAATGAATTTTGTTTCTAAGAGAAAGACAAAGAAATTTATTTATAAAAAATGTCATTTAAAACAGGGTGAAGTTTAAAAATGCCAAGAAATAAAATTGTATCTTTAAAAGAAATATTTTCGACTTTCGCAGTTAAATATTTATATACAGATACTCTAATTTTAAATTACTCATCAAGCAAATTAATGCACACTATGAATAATCACTAGATTACAGTGTAAAGAAATTACGATAAATAGTTGTATAAATAAACATTTCATTATATATTTAATAGTGAAAGAAGTGAAAAAAACTTAACAACTCGTTTACCTAATGGTTTTCGTTTTATGTTTTGACACCAATCAATACATAAAAAAATTGAATATTGTTTGCTTTTAAAAAGATAATAATTTATTCTAAAAATCCCAGTGTATGCTCACAAATAAATTGGAATGTATAATAAATTCTATTTTACTTTCTAAAATTTATTAATGGTCCTTAGGATTCTATAAAATACTATAATAATTTTTTACGCAAATAAAACTTTATTTCTTTGAAAGTTTTTAATAAATAAAATAATAAAGTTTAATAGAAGAACACACACACACATTTTCTGAAACAGAAAGAAGAAATCCAATCGATTATATAAACGAAACTGTTTTCAAAATTGGGATTATTGGTAAAGTATCTGAACTGTACTGCATTTTCATAAACACTGTGCACTGCATAAATTGTCCTTGGTGGTTTAATAATAAAACAAATGCGATAAAACTGATAAATCAATATTTATAATCGAATAAAAACAACACGCATTATTCCAGAATTTCGAACGTATTGAAAAACAATTCTAAATAAATTGAATCTCTCGGTAAGATATAAATTACGCGTTTTCCGAAATAACATAAACATATCGTTTCATTTCATTTTTAATACTGAATGCCTTTGATCTGCGAGGAATACCGATAAAATGCTTAGCTTTTTTAAAATAAAACCTCATCTAACTCGATACCATGGCCATTAAATGAGTTTTTACTTTCTCTATCGCTGGAATTTATATGATGCACTTCCATCCTTTTTGGATTTATTTAAGAAACAAAATCAAAATTCGAATAAAGCGCGAATGTATTTCCTTATGATAGCATCTCTTTTTCTCACTTATTACTTTTTCTGAGTAAATAAGGAATGATAGAGCATTTGATAGAGAAAAGTAGATATTAAATCAGATTTCATTTGTTATTTTTCTTTCCTTGGAGATTTCTTTTTTTTTCATCTGAAATTTCAAAGATATTTGGTATTTGATATACGAAATTGAAACTTGAGTTAATTTCAGAATTTTGTCTGTCAAAAATAAGTTAAAAGTATGGCGAGTTTTGTTTTAGTCTATATTTAAAGTATGAGTCAGGGCTTGAAGAGTCTGCTTTACTTCATAGAATTTAAAACATGTTATGACTCACAGAGGCGAGCCATAGTTCCTCAGTAAAAATAGAAACATGCAGTCTGGGGAAAAGCTGGTATTCTAAAAAATTCGTTGTTTAAGTTTTTCACAGACAACTTGCTTTCAAAGAATACAACATTGATTCTGCTTTCTAAATTCAGTGTTCATGCAGTTTAAATTACTTGGCATAAGCAAATCATTTTTTTAGATTTTTAAAAGATTTTTAGTTTGTAATACATTGCAGTGACTGTTAAGTATATAGGTAGAAATTCTGTTAGACAAAATATTGAATCTGAAAATTTACGTTTTATTAACTTTTGATCTAGTATTTATGTTGAACAATTAGTAACGGATTTGATAGTTTTTAACTGCAGATCAAATAAATTATGAGGGTGAACACAACGATTTTTTTAAATAATAATCAAGAAATCTGATTTAAAACAAGTTTGTCTCATTTTTTGCTGCTAATCTAAAATAATTCACAAATAGAAATATAAAATAACTTAACCTCACATAAAGATTATATAAATATTGAATGAAATGATAATTATTACTAATGTAGAACTAAATTTTGCCGGGAATTAAACGTGAAAAATATATAACCGTTAAATTTATTTTTTTAATAGTATTTAAACATTTATCCTAACTTAAGAGAAAAAGTTAGTTAAAGACTAAAATAAATAAACATAATTGTATTTCTGTTCTGTACTAAACAATTTTACGTGATTTTATGTTCCATATTATCATTTATATTCGATATTTTTATTAAATTACTATACATTATAATTTCAATTAATTAAAAATGTAATGTGTTTGTAGAAGCTTTAAAAACTTATAATTTTCCGTTTTTTTACCGAAATTTATAAATTACATATCTTTTAATATGTCTTGATATGCAATGAAAGCGAAGAATTTCATTTGATGAAAAATACTCCTAAATATTTTTTTCTAACGATAGAGCTAATCTGAATGCGCAAAATTTCTATATACCGTATACTTTTTTTAAAAATTTCCACTTGGTTTCAAATTCTATCCCATACATTTAGCATTAAGAAATTTTCTGCTGATTAATTTGTATCATTTCTTGGTAATATGCAACTTAATATTTAAATAAGTTATAATTCCGTATATATAACGTAAGCGTATTACTTCTCAAGAAATATATTTATCACAAACTGTTACTTTACTCATAATAACCTTCATCCATTAAGGCTGGTAGTATAATTTATCTAATTAAATTATAAAATAGGGCACTGAAGTATGATAAATTTGTCTGGAAATTTAGTACCTTATATTGCAGAATTAAGTCTGTATGTATACCCTTATATTTAGCACTATCAACTACATACAACAATGCTCAACCACAAAACTGTAAGGACTATATTAACATCATTTATATAACTTACATTGCTGTAAATAATTCTCGAGTTAAAAAGGTAGCTGGATGAAATGAAAAATTTCCGATAAATTACTTTTAAAGCATTTAAAAGTAGATAACATAAGAAAAGCTTGCAAAAAGTGTAATGCTCCAAATTGAAATACATTCATTAATGCATATTATGAATTTTAGTAAATCTTACTAATTTACAATTATAACTAGCTTTTTTTGTTTTAAATATGATCTTAATAGCCTTTTGAAGTATACCCGATTTAAATTTAAACGTTCAGATTTCTTAAGTAAGAATAATGCGTCGCGTTATTTACGATTAAGTAAATAGAGCAAAAATAACTAATCCTTGTTCGGGATATTTATTTTTAATCACGCAGAATTTTTGAAATTGGATTATATGAGCTGCATTTATTCCTATCATTAAAAAGTATTAATCATTTTTTTTAAAATAAAACTTGAGTATCTTGAGTCTTATGGAATGAAATTTTTTTAAAAAATGTGCAGAATAACTTAATGAGAATATGTTTGAATACGATTTTATTATTGCATGTTTAGTTTTTAATATTTTATAACAATTAAGAAGCTTTCTTCACACACTTTCAGGATCTATCTAGGTAAGAAACGAGTGGGGAAAACGTACCAAGGGGGATATTTTAAGAAATTATTTTCACTTCTTGAAATTTAATTATTTTGTCGAGAACGCATTTTCGGTAAAAATGTTTTAATGATAGTTCCACTTATTTATATGTTAAATAATACTCCACTGTATACAATTTAAAAAATTAATAATTACTATTTAGTAATATGTTTAATGACTAAAGCTCAACTTTTCCATTTCTGATCAAATATGACTTCAAGTTCGAAATAAATTTAAACGAGTTTAATCATCAGATGTTTCAGTTAAATTAAAATTAAAATGATAACACAGATAAATGTTTTCTTTCTTTATATACTTTATTCTTATGAACCAAATATATCAAAAATAAAAAATGAGCAAGTAAATATACGACATTTTTCCTATTATTATAAGCTTGATTAGCGTTCCCCCCCCCTTTGTTTTGTTGAATATTTGATTAGGTTTGAATTCATTAATGAGTACAAATTAAAGTTGAAATTGATTGCAAAAATATGTATGATTATAAGAAACATTCAGGTGTAAGAAACGATATTTTTGAACTGCTGCAGCATTCAGTTTTTATACACATTAAAGAGCACCGAGACGAATCCTTATAAATTTACATGATTTTAGAGGTCACAAAATCTTTTTACATAGTGACCTCGTGATAGTTATACTCCTTAAAAAGAAATTCCCTTCTGATATTCAACTTCTTTCAGTTGAACATCAGATTGTAAAATTTTTTTAATCAGATACAAAATGAAGTCAATAAGGCTATTTTTTTTGTATTTTAAAATCGTATCTCCTTCACCTTTCCTTGAAAACCAAGGAAGTGACCGAGTTAGCCCCTTATGTACCACTGGCGTATATATTCATCTCTCTCAATCGGTGCTTTATGGGTCCGGAAGTATATATCCGTCCTTTCGGAATACGATTTTTTTCTTTACGTGGCTATCAGTCAAACTATTCCGAAGGTTTTGGGATGTAACAAAATGACCTCGACGGTGTTTGCAACAAATTTACTTATTTCAGAGGAAAATTTGCTGATTTGTGTCTTTTCATTTCTATCCAATACTCCGTCTACGCATACCCATGTGAAATACGATGACACTGGGAAGGGCAGCAAATCGCATAGCTTTTAATCTTCAGTTAAGGGTTAAGGATTTGAAACTTGATACTCTGTGTTTAAATCTCAGTTCGACAAATGCTTTAATGCATCAAAGCTACAATAGCTTAAAAAATGTTCAATGGCATAATGTTGATAGTTTAGCGTGAAAAGATTGAGGACGAAGCAACGGTTCAAATGCTGTCAACACCATATGGCTAGTTACAAAATTACTTGATACTTTTTAAATAAAATTTAATAGTGATTTAGAGGTAGACGGTAATAGATGGAAAATCGAATTCATCAACTCTTCAAACACAATAACATAATAGTATTTCTAACTATTGTCAAGTCCATACGTCACGTGAGGAGCCCACAGAATGATAAAAGAAAACAGATAAACTTACTAGTACATCTTGCGAGGTCGGACTATTGTCCAGTACTCTATATATAGACCTTGACAAACTACTCTCTGTCATAAAAGTTGTGTGACAAAATTCCCCCACAAATCTTCCACAATTAAGAGATACTTTGGTGATATGACGAATCTTAGATATAAATGAGTTGTCAGATGCGGGAAAATAGATAAGACAGGTTACTTCCCCCCACAGAAACAGAAAGAGACATTGTACCAAGAAAATAAAGGACATGTTGGGCCTTAACCTCGCTCAAGGGCAAGAAAACCGTTCTATCTTAGATGTCATTTTCTCCAATTCCGATACGGGAACGCTATCACGATTTATCAGATTCTAATCTAATGTTTTCTTCGTGTTTTTCCTGTCTTTCTTCTTGTCAGCTTTCCTGGCTGCAGGTTATTCTTCCTCGTTTGTGGCAGTTTGGTCGTCTAGGTCTCTCCCCCCCCCCTCCCCAACTTCTTTGTCCATCCCCCTCTGAGTAGAATGCTTCTGGAAAAAAAAGCTACCATTTTTACGAGATTTTCTCGGGAGAAAACGGGAAAACACGGTGGAATAGGCGGAGTAAGAACGTAAGAGGTTTATTGGTCTTAAGTGATCACGTAGGTGGTTCCTTTGTTTTTCGATAAAACAAATGAATCCTAATGTAAAAAGATTGGAACTTTCCGAAATATTCATTTTTTTTAGATCCCTGAAAAAAAAACATGATTGTGTGTGTTTCAGATATTTCATTTAAAAAAGTACGTGTTAAATTCGTAGGAAGAATGAATTTAAATAATAATTTACTAGCAGATGGGAAAAAGTTCGCACATGGTAAATTCGGAAAATCGGCACATTAAAAAAAAAGAAATTAATTAATTTATTTTCAGATTATAAGATGAAACTATATATGTATAATCATAAGAAAATATAGTTAAATATGTAGTGTAATAGTGAAAGGAATTTATTAGTCTGAAATGACTATATTAAAAAAAATAAAACATTAATTTGTAAAAATGGAATATGGTAAAATATTAGTTTCCTATTTGAAAAATACAATGCATTACAAAAAAGGAACTGAATGTATAGATTAGTAGCAAAAATTAAAGAAATTTTTATTTAATGTTATTATAGATAAAAATTTAATGCAAAAGGTCCCGATGTAGGATTATTTTAGAACAAAAAAATTATATTTATTAACTTCATAACATTTGATATAAAAATATTATTTTTTTAACATATATTAATTTATTATAGAAAAAAACTACGATAGAGTTAAAATTTTGTTTTACAACACAAACTTTTTGGTATGTACATGCATATATTTGGTCATGTGGCTATAGTGCAGAACGAAAGACAAGAAAACGGAGAAAGACCATTAGCTCTTGGCTATTGTGTTATCACCTAGAAAATCTAAAATATTGAGAAATTTTGCGTTGCAAAAACTTGTGTGGAGTAAGAAATGCCTGTATGGTACATACCGAAGAATGTTTTCTCTATCAGATTATTTTCCGAGGTTTAAAATGGTAAAATTAAGTACAGATAGTTGATCTTGACATCCTATTTCTGTTAAACAGCACGTAGAATCATCCACTGTGCATTTAGACTAGATGAATTGAAGAATGAAATGTAAATTGCCGTAAGAGACCAGGTTCACATAAACGTACAACAGAATGTACTCGTATAAATCAACATTTGCGAACGGATGCTGTGTTAGCCGCACAATCAAACGAAGGGAGGTTCGAATGTTTCTATATAGGAGAGATCAATTTCACAGTAATTGACTGAAAGCGAATGCTCTTTGCAAAGCGAATGCTTTTATGATACACTCAGTGCGAACACTATACCAATTCGATAATGCGAACAGTTCAGATGGTATAGAGGTACTGGACACAAGTTCGATGACTAAATGATGGAATGTGGCATACAGCAAAACGTCTCGATTTTGTTTTGCTGACGAAAGTCGCTGTGTAAGAACTGGGATGCGCTGGGGAATAAAACTAATCTGACTAATATCGCCTATGTTCATGCAGCTCGTTCAAGTAGTATTTATGGATTGGGTTCCAGAAGTAACATAGCAAGTTACCTTTTATACATATCATAAGCTCATTAGGTATTGCAGCCAGTTGTGCATTCACTGGCTGCAAAAAGATATTTTTCAAAAGGATAATGCGTGACCACATACGGCAAACATTAATGTAAACAAAGCCAAAAAGAATGAAAAAAACACCGAAACGTTTTTTGGAAAACCATCACAAGACCATAATACGCAAAAAATGAAAGAATTCCAGCCACTTGAAGCCAATATCACGCATAAAGAAAAATTGTTGAAATACTTTAAACCGAAATAAATACAGCTAAAAAACATTAAAACCATAAAAAAAAATTTAAAAATATTTGAAGGAAAAGATCAAAGTTTAACTCGAAGAATGACTAAATAAATGTCAAAGTTATGAAAAATAAATCTGAGGTGCAATCTTATGACCGTATGAGGGAATAAGAAATAAAAGCTTATAAAAATTAAATATTTTTTTAAAAACTCAATTAAAACCAAACAATAATATTGAACATAGTATAAAAATGAGCATAAGAAAAAAAATGGACTAATAAATAATTTTTTTAAACCCCGTCAATAATATTAAACTAGAAATGTAATTACTAAGAAAATTTAAAGAATAACCACGATCTAAATAATATTTGGTAAACTTTTTAATGTATGTATAAATATATATATAACCAATAGTATAACATGATTGTAAAATATTCATAAAACTAAATGCATATAATAAAAAAAACCCTTATTTTTTAAAAATCGAAAGAAACGTATAAAATTAGATTTGATAACACTACAGTTACTTAATTGCTTAAAGTAAAACAAAGTAATATAAAAATTCTTGAAGAAAAATATAATAAATATCCATTAAGAATTGTATTTCATAACAAGTAATTTTTAATTCTACAAGTAAGTGTACAAAATAACTAATTCTTAGGACTACAGTCGTTTAATGCTGTCTTTATATTTGGCTTAAAAATAGTACTTTTTGTTTGATTTTGCATTATTGTATCATATATAAGGTAAATCAGATTTTTCTTAATGATCACGCATTAATGACATTGGTTGCTTATCTAAAAGATAAAAAAATAATTTTAAATTTAATTAAAGAATGTGTTGGAATTAAACTAAAAGTTTAAGAAAGTAATAATTAGATGCTTGAGTTATAATTACCTTAAAAATAATAAAATTTTGGGGTACTGAAAATCGAATCTCACTTTTTTTCATTCTCCTTAATGATATTAAATAACCTCTTGAATAAAATTCCCTTCCATCGAAACTTCACATGTGTAAAAAAATAGACGCAAGGAAAGAAACAATTAATGTTTAATTATCCTGAAAATGATTAAATTGGGAAACAAAAATGTGAATGACGTATTAGATGTAAATAAAACTATTTCAAGTAGAAATGTAGTAAAATAAATATTATTAAATTATTTAATCTACAAATTAATTAACTAATTTTAAATTTAAGCTATGAATTAATATTACAATTTTTAAATTGATTTTACATTACATTCTATTGGAATGTGCCTTCAAAAATTCTTACGAATACAGATGTTTTTCGAAAATGCCTAAGCAATTAGAATGTTTCATTTACAATCATGATTTTATGCATGGCTGTTTAAAGAGTAATAAAAACTTAGATAAAATTAAAATTTTTATCTTTTTTTTACAACTAACAAAATTGCACAAAAACGACTTGAACATTTTTAAAGCTAAGTTAAATCCCTTTTATTCTATTTCTTTCTTTTTTTTGAAAAAAAAAATATTGTACTAATCAGCAATTCGAAAGATTTCAGAAAAAAGGGACAATTTATTTTTGTTGCCAGACACTTTGTGAAACTCGTGCATAAAAGAACAGATTGTATTAATCAAAGGATCTAGG
Source organism: Trichonephila clavipes (assembly GCA_019973935.1). NCBI lineage: Eukaryota > Metazoa > Arthropoda > Arachnida > Araneae > Nephilidae > Trichonephila > Trichonephila clavipes. The sequence continues at coordinate 77,157 of BMAU01016343.1, read as the reverse complement.
TAAATTGGTATTTCGAAAGAAAAGGAGGAGAAAAAAATAGTTTTCGAAGCTTAAAAATCTCAATAAAAACTCAAACCCTGTTTACCTGTATAATTTCTTATGTACTTAATCTCCTTCGTTGTTTTAGTGGTGTTGTTCAAAGCCCCTTTTCCATGAAAACGATTGATATGGAAAAAAAAACAAGTTAACTTTTTTATAGGTATTTTTTCCCGTGATTTTCTTTTCCAAAGAACCCCTTTTTTCCGCATTGGTTCTATATTTAACCAATCTATTGCTTGGACTAAAACACTTAAAAAAGAAAAATCGATATAGCAGTGTGCTGTTTCTGATGGAAGAAAGCTCTAAATATTCCTAAATTAAAACTAAATGGAAAAAGTTTGATTCTCTTTTTTTTTCATTTCGCTTCTTTTCCCCTCCCTTCCATTACAAACTCTTTGCATTCCTTTCTCTCCCAAACGCTTCCCTCTACTGCCATTTCTAACTATCTTTATTTTCCACGCTTACGAATAAAACACCGAGCGAAGGCAAATAAATAAAATAAAAATAAGAATAAAACTTTGTTTTTTGTGCTCATTTCGTTTTGAATCCCATTTCAATAAATTTTCTCTAATTGTTATTTGGCTTCGAAGATTTTCTGCCTTTTGCGTGTATGAATGTTTTCTCCAACAACATAAAACTATATTTCTAGCTTTTTATAGGCACCCAAAAAGAGAGAGAGAGAGAGAGAGAGAAATGTGTATAAAGAGCGAGGTATAAGCAAAAAAAAATTCTTTTTATTTGTGCTTTTGCTCTGGTTCTTGTCTAGTCCTCGCCAGTGGATGGTACCGAAAACATAAAAAGATTATTTGTAACTCTGAACGTCTGCTATATCTCATTACGAACCAAAATGAATTCTTCGACGGTGCTAACAGCAAGCTGGGCTATGTTCGTTTCCTCATAATTGCTCGGCAGATGAGAATTTCGTCTCTGTTGCTAGCTTTCGCCACAAATTTAACGACGTTGTTAACTTGTTATTGAATTAACCAGCACGTTGTCGCTGTTGGGCGAGACATGACATAAATTACCGGGCACTACTACCACAGGTTTTGCAGTTCTTGAAACACTTGTAAATGATATTTTGGGCTTTAATTCTATAAAAAGCTTTAGATATTAGTTTTTATTTATTTAAAAGCGTGAATGCATATCTTTAAAGGCAGGATTAGGTAATGTATTTGTATATAACTCATAAAGAGAAGTAAACATTAAAATATTTTAACGTTACCGCAGTTCTTTTATCGTATACAATGACGGAGTATTAAAAAGTAGTCATTAGTTATTATAATTTTTATTTGATACTTTCCGTTATGTGGTAATAATGACGTTGTTTATAACATATTTTGCAATGCTGCATGGATTATTTTGCAAATTATCGTTAAAGTCATGATAATGTTCAAAATGATGTATGAAAAAGATTCTTTTAAAAGTAATATTCTTTTTATTGCACTTAAATAATGATGTCAAAATGAATAAATCTTTCTGTATAATTATTTATGCATTAAACAGAAGTTGTAACTTAAAAGTTTTTGTAAAATGAAAACATAATCTGAATGAAACATTTAAATAAGGTTTCAATTCAGACAGTTTTAATGGCTAATTGTTTAAAAAATGTAGAGTTTTAGAATGTTTATTGTTTGGTTTATCTCAACTATTTCGCCATTGTAGCATTCAATTATTCCATTTCGAATTTTTTTTACCATGACTTCATCGTAGATATTGCGTGATTTCTGGATATCTTAAAGCAATCATTTGGTTCAGAGAAATATTTTTGAAATAGCTACAGGAGCTACACGTTTTCTGTGAAGTAATCTTTTAATTTTATTGTACTAATCAATTGCATGCCTTTTTCTGAGGAGAAAAAAAAAGTAAATTATTTTAATATAAAATTCCTCAAACTGTCGATCCCTTTGTTTTATTCAGTACTATATTACATGCAGAATAATAATAAAAATAATAAAACAAACGAGTATAAAATAAATAATAATAATAATAATGAACATTATCCATATAAGATCCATTTTCGATATTTTTTTAAAATGTAAGTATTTGTATGAATTTTTTCATGACTTTTTCTTGACTAAAATTTAGTTTAATTTTTATTATTTAGGATCTGTTCAGGGTTATAAACATGCTTACACTCATTATACGAAGAGAATGAATTTTACTGCAGCCTCCAAATTCTACTGCAATTGAAAAAATTTTTATACGTATTCTAAGGAATTTCAAATAAAATAATTAATGATAAAAAAACTCTTATTGTAAAACTAAGTTCAATAAAATACACCATCCTCATTCAATCAATTACTTAAATGCCAAACATAAATTTTAATTATTTTCCATTCCCTACCCATTTTTCTATTTATTTTCCAATTACACTACACACAATCATGCCATTTCATCATTTGCGAAGACTATCGCCATAAATAAATTAAAAAAAAACAGCCAATATATTTTTAATTAAAACTTTTTTTTCACTGTCTCCATCAAGATTTATAAATCCTACATATATATTAATAATAGTGGAAGAATTACAGTAACCAAACAGTTCTGAACAAATTAAATCAAAGCAAAATCAATTTCTATGCAACAGCATTAAAAATAAACCATAAAACGTGAGCGAAATGCAGAAAATAAATTACCAAAATGAATTTAATGTCATTAATTTAAGTTGTAATATATTTCCAAAAGGTTTCATTAATGAATATTGTAATACAATCACAGGATCTGTCTGCTCTCATTAAATTTATTCGGAATGAAATAAAGTTGGGGTATTACTTGCATTCAAATACCACTTAAGGCATTAAAATATTTACTTAAAATTCATATTCTGTTTCTTCACTTTTTAAAGAATTAAACTCAATGGAAATTTAACACTTTATCATTCTTTTTTTAAATTTATTCATAATATTCTAAGATCGCAGAAATGTACTAATCTTTTTATTCCATTAAGGGTTTTTAAAGAGTAAAAATATAATTAACATCTATGTAAGAAGCCTCTTAATTCAAATATTTAATAACATTTTAATGATTCTTCACAGTTCATGTCGAAAGACATAAATGTATTTTGTTTTTCGTATATAAAAGGGAAAAGGTAATTAAATTGTTGAGTTTCAAAGAATAAGTTTCCAGAAATAAAATATTTTATAAATTGCAATTTCTGTTTTTTTTAATTAATAAGATATTTAAGTATAAGAGTTTTTAATTAATATTTGTTGAATTTCAAGATTAATTTGAATGTTTCAGAATCGTTAGTGATTGTATTTCTCTCTCTCTCTCTCTCTCTCTCTCTCTCTCTCATGTATTTATTAAACTGAAGTATATTTAAATTAAGTTTGATTGATAAAACAAGTTTAACTTCATTTTTGATAAGCTGTTGGAAAGGATTGATATCAAATGTTTTGTTATCGGTTTATAACTAAAATCAAAGCGAGCTTGATGTAAAATGAATTTACGAAATTGTTAACTAAACATATATGTGAAATATTTTTTTTTACAATTCTAACATATTACACTTTATACTGAAGTATTTACTTTGGATACCTTAATAAGCCTTCAATAATACCTTATATTTGGGTAGTTTAATAATCCTCCAATAAAATAAATTCACTATCAATTAAATATTTAATGTATTCCAAAGCATGTAATTGGATTCTAAGTTCCAAAGCAATTGTATAACAATTTTGTATGTGATATATTATCAGTTTAAGTGACAATGTTAAAATGTGATTATTTATTTCGTAACATTGCTAAGAAATCAACTTAATTTATTAATTTAGTAGAAACTGAAATAGTAGAATCATGGTGTATTATACTTGTTTCATTTTAGGGTTTTCAATTGTCAGTGCTACAATGCAGGCATTTTGAAAGATATATTGTGAAAAGGCTTTCGTATCAAATGAAAATAATAAGGTTTTACATATGATTATATATGTAACAAAACTATTTCGTAAGCAAATCATGAAAAAACTGAAAAAAATACCAAATGACACTATTAATTTATTTTTATAGATTTCCAAATGTCTTACAAAACAGTTAAGATTCAAGAAAGCAAATTTTTCACCAACATTAATTAACAGGCTCTCTTATAGTACAACGCAATTTGCTTAGTAACACTGATTTAGATTACCTTTGGAATTACCCTCAGTTTATTTTAGACTATTTTTGCTCAGATAACTGAAAATATGTTAACGTTAATAAAAATTGTCCATTTGATAATACGTATAAAAATTGTCTATTTGCTAATACGTATATAAATTGTCTATTTGTTTATATATATAAAGATTTTCTATTTGTTAATACATGATAGATAATTTTTATTAGTTTGAATAACTTTACTTAATGTACTAATTGGATTTGCTTCCTTTTGATTAATATTTTTACTGCTGAATGACTTGCAATCAAACTTTTTTATTTGATTTTGGTTTAATTCTTTAATAAATATTGTTTGCTTGCAACTCAACATGACAAGAATAAAGAAAAAAAACCTCTGTGATCAGGAAGATGATAAAACAAAGAAACAATTTATTGTACTAATTTTCTTTTTTTTTTTTTGATGCATTGAAAAATAGTGATAATTCCTTGAATGGACAAACACATGACGTCATAAATTTGTCGCACAATAGCAGTCTAGCAAATGAGATGTGCTGCAGTTTCCGCCCATTTAGTTAGATTTATTTACCCAAATTGCTTTCTTCAGATTTTCCAGAAGTTGGAGCTAAATTGTTGTTTGGGGCAATATTTTCTGGTAGTTGCTGTTTCTTTAATGAGTTTAAGACTAGAGTTTGTCTGGTCGTCAAATTAGCCTGTCATCAGACCAGACCAGAAATCACAAGAAAAATGCAACAAAAGGAATGCAAAACCACTTGGCCATCACCCAAGTATTGAATGGTCGTCCCATATAGGTAAATGCAACTCTCAGAAGCGTCTGAATTGGAAAAAAATGTTCTGAAAAAGTGCCACAAACAACGTTGTTACTTTAATGAGGCACACAAAAAATATGAAGACATTCAACTTCCAGAGCTTTTTGATCGATACTTGGAGGATATCCAACTTATTTGGTGTCAGTCGAGCTTCAGAAAGAAACCCCTGATGGAAGAGTTTAAGGATAAAGAAATAGAAATGGGATCTGGAAAGAACTGCTAGATGCAAAACTTCGCAATGGAGGCAATGAAAAGAATATGCAAAATATATAGCCTTACGCTCAATGGAAGCTATGTTCAATACTTGCAATGAATGTTCTAAGATGGCTGTCAGTACGTAAATGCGCATGATAGATTCTAGAAAGCAAGTAGTTCTAGTGAAAGAGAGAAGTTTTATTTCTGACTATGATGGAATGATGCTTTAAGTTTTTTTCATTGCTTCTATTTTAAATCGAAATATGAAATATTCATGACAATCTTTTCCTATTAAGGGAACGCCAGACAACTAGTTCTTCAAAAGAAACGAGTTCTATTATTTTTGTTGTTGTTGGTTTGATTCTCTATTGGCATTCGTATGTTATTTATACCCAAAGTAAATGTAAAATTTTCAGTGAATGGTAGAGAAATACTATATATAAAGAAATATCACTGCTTATTGCTTCTGCGATGTACATTCTTTAAAGTTTGATTTATTTCTTCCGAAAATTGCCGTCTGGGAATGTTTATTTGTTGAAGTTGGAATCCATGTTTTAGGACCATAAGCGAATTTTTCCCGTGAGAATCTCGAGACTATAAAGGATTTTTACAAAATTTCTGAATGGTGTTTCAGTAAATAAAATTGTTTGTTTATTTCCCCGTACGAAGTGGGGTTTCGAAAGCATTTACTTTCTTTAGAGAAATCCCATAATGTTTGAGAACTTAAACTAGTTTGATTTACTAAAACTATGCTTCATAAGGCAGTATAAGTTAAAAATAAACTTTCAACAAAAAAAATTGTCATTCTAATATTACTTTAATGCATGTGGTTTTTGTATGATTTTCAATACAAAAATTAAGGTTTCTCTACCCAAGTGAATTTTCCGTGATATATTTATAATTCAATAATTTCAAATATTTATTCTTCTTCTTGGAATAAAAACTAAGCCTAAAATTTTGAGAACTTTTTTCAGTATTCAGTACATTACATTACATTATTCTCGTTATTCAGTACCTTACGATCAAATAATACTTACGCTTTTACTAGAATTTCACAGTAAGAATTTTAAATTCTTCTACTAAATTTACAAAATATGGAGGTTTTAAAGAATCTCAAGTTTTTACTTTACTTCTGATGACAAAACAATAACTTTGGTCTTGAAATTAACCTGAAGTTAAAAAATTCGAAATATTGAAAAATTTAAACTTCTAATAATTTTCTTAAAAAATATTTAATTTATGATAATAATGTATTTATAAATATTAGTACGCAATAAGGAATTAAGAAATTATCATGAAGGAAAGAACTTTTTAAATAAGTACTTTATGAGATTGATTTCATTGCAAGTGCTTCTGCTGATACAGTTTTTTAAATATTTTCGAATGAATTGTATATCTTTTGAAGGAGCATACATTTTTTGTACCACCAATGCATAATATTCTTAAGAACTTAATATAGCATTATCTTCAACATGAATTAGGACAAATTTCTTATATGTATTATTTGCACATTAATTTTTTAATTAGAAGTATACATAATCTCTGTTTCATCTACGGAAAAAATGACGAAATATCATTCTTCCAATTTTTTTTAACATCAAAATTTCTTTTAAATAGAAATATCATATTCAGAATCTATAAACTTTGTTATTAATGACTAGGTCATATGATTCTTTTAACTACTAGAATATGTTCACATTTTTCTAAAAAAAATATAAAATATGTGTGTTGAAATACATTCATTTATACAAATGTAGTGAAAAAAGAGAATTCAAACACACAGTTATTTCGGTTTAGTTATATCATTTGGAAATGTATTGATAATTTTTAAATTTTCTAATAAATTTTATAATTTTTTTATTTACTTACAGGTTCTTGATTGCAAACGATACCAATCCTCTGATGTTTTGAGCTAAAAAGAAAGCATGAAATTTTTAACAACTTCGAAGATATATTTTGCTAAAATCGGATGAATTATTTCATAGTAAGTATCAGACAATTATGAATTATTTTTATTTAAAAAAAGAATCTAAGCTTTCAAAACGGAATTCTGAAAACAACCGCATTTTATTCTTACGTATAAATAAAATTCAAATACAATTCAGAAATAATCTTTTTAATACTTCATTTCATTAACCATGAATGCAACTAGTTTTATTTTTAAATTCCTTAATGGATTTGTAACAGCATTCAGAGGTTTTTTTTATATTTGATTATCATTTTAATAAAGGAAAATAAAATAAAATATGAAAAACAAGTTTCTTCATAAAAAAAATGCAAAAAAATGTTTAAATGAAAAAAGAAATCCATTCTTTTTATTAAAGAAGAACGAGAAATTAATAAACCGGCGAAGTGATTTTAAAAATGCTGAATTAAAATGTTGTTAAAGAAACCGTTAACATTTTCTTTTCTTTAAAATGAAAATAGGTAAATTATTTTTTATGCTACTAGAACCTTCTACAGCATACTATTTTTAAAAAGTGAAAAAGAGGCAAGAACATAAATTTTTTTTTAACTAAAATGCATGAATATTTATGATATTCAATATTGATTAGAATAAGTATTTTTAAATGAAATGGTTTACCATTAAATGTAAATATTTAATTTATTTTTAATTTAATGGGCTTTTGGTAAATATTTTGGCACGAGATGATTGCATTATTTTGATGATGAAACTTTAGTAATATTCTTTAAACTAGATAAGACGTGACTTTTAATTAATTTTTTAAACAGGTATGCCATATCATTTTTGTTGACTTTATTTCAGAAATCTTCAGCTTTGTTAAAATAAAATTTTTTTTAACAATTTGAATGTTGAATGCTAGGTTATTAATGCAAAAATGAATGAAAGTGTTGAATTTTTTTTAAAAAAAATATTCTTACCATGCAAACTTATATATAGATCTATCATAATTACAAAAAAAGAAAAAAATACTCCTTTTAGATTAGATTCTGATTGAAAATTATATATCACATAATAGCTTTCAGTACATTAAATCGAATTGGGTACATAAAATCTTCCAGAAAATCTCAAATTATATTGAATTGTGCTTCTTTTTCATCAATTTATTCCTTTAGGTCTACTTCAAAACTTAACACTTTTTCAGTGTAAAACTAAAAAAAAACTAAAAAAAAATAAATATTGAAAGAATTATTTTTTTTTCTAATGGGGCTGCATTTTTGCAACTTATCTTTTGCAGACACAGCCCCTAATGGGAACACCATCTAGTGGTGACCTCACTACCAAATTTGGACGCTTGAATTAATAGAAAATTAATTATATGAGCATTGAAAATCTGTAAGAGACTCAGATAAACCGGGCAGAAGTTTTAATATTTTTCTGGTTTTATCTCCCTGTTTTATAATTTATTATTTCTAATTCATTAATGTATAGCAATAAAAAAATATATATCTTTAAATTCTTACACATAGAAATATTAGATAAAAAACCCTTCAGGCGATTTTAATATCCAGTATCTTTAAAATCTAGAGAATATCCATATTTTTTTACTTTTTAAACACTACTTAAATCTGAAATCGTATCTAATAAAATTTCAGTTGCCTAAACACATTATGGTAAATTTAAATCACTCTCTTATCATTCAATACAAGACAGATAATATACAGATAATAATTGTCTTATACATTTATTTTGATACTGTAAGAATATTTTTGAAACATTGAGTAATTCTTTGCTGATGAGTTCACAGAAGTCGTACGAATATTTTTCAACACTATAAACTATCTGAACAAATTTTAGTCAATCCCGTAATAAAATACTTTTTTAATTTTGAAATGTATGAAGTTTCATTACCAAAATCAACCTAAAATTCTCCAAAAGTCTAAACTTATTCAAAAATCAGTGGTTTCACTAAGATAATGTATAGCCAAACTTAACTCTTGCGCCATAAAAATCCACATTCACTCAGTAAGCCAATAATAATATGTAACTTGCTTACAATTTATTTTTTAAAAAGTTCCTCTTTGAAATTCCCTTTTGAGTACTTAATTCTCATTTAAGATATTAAATAAATGTTTACAATTATGCTGACAAATGGAAGAAGTGACATAAACGTGAAATTATCTCTAGGTTAATTCGTCAAAAGTACATTTTAAGGAAAAATTATGAAAGGTATAAATTCTAAAAAGAAGAATTTAAAGGAGAGTTTATTTTTCCATAAAAATTAATATAATGTTTATTTTGACAAATAAAAATATACTAACTGTTCTTTCTGATACACAAGATGTTTTGGAATCTTTTTTTTCTTAAGAGCACTTGGTTTTGATACAAAATACTGACTGCACACTTTTCATCTACTAAATAATCGTTCCGTTGACACGTAAAAGAATTGAACCAAATTCATTTCGAACACAAAGCACTAAATTGTCAGAAGAAAACTTTGAACAACGTTCTATCAGAACACTTCTTCATTTAGAACGACCCAAGATTTTATTTTTTCCATACAATATAAAACTCTTTGGAAGTGTACCAAGCTGGAATGGAACACATGTTTTATTCGAGGGCTCGCCAAGGGACCCAGGCGGAACACGAGAAACGTTTCTTTTTATAACCTTCGAAAACACTAAAACCGGACTCGTTACTATCATCCTTTCGAAGTCCCTGGGAGTCCCCCTAAGGCCCATAGACCAAACCCGGGATGGTCGAATCGAATTTCGAGAAACAATAAAACTAGTAATTGAAAAACAAGCCAGCTTCTCAGCTATCGTCAGGAGAAAAAGTTTCACATCAGAATTTTTACAAAAAGATAGTAAGAAACCAAAAGGAAGAAAAAAATGGCGCAAAAAAGTATCTGAAATCTATACAAAAGAATATAAAATTGGAAAAGAAGCAAGAGAGACAAAAAAGGCAGCAGAAAATTAGACGAATGCCCTATAAGTACCACATAGCCGTAACGAGTTGCGAGTATTCCCCTTTTACAAGGATCTATCTCGTTAAAGAGTTAGATTCGGAAAAAAAAGCGTATATCAGTGAAGAGAATTTTTATTTTCCTCTTGTGTGATAGGAATGCTATTATGATCGAATGTCTTTGTTGGAATTTGATTTTCTTTTACGTCATTGTTGTTATAGCAACGAGTTTTCGTTTGTTCCTCGATTTAAACATTCTGATGGAATTAGAGAAATCAAAATAAAGTAGAGTGCATTTATGGGTTATGAGAAAATGGATATTTCCGATCAATTCCGAATTCAAGCAAATCGAGAAGATATTTCTTTTTCATTCTTTATTTCGACAGATATCCTCTTTAATGATACTGGAATTAGAAAAAAAGGAAGTTCATATCAAACGGAATAAAGAAGGATTTCCTTCATTGGATTTCAAACATATCAGAGAAAAAAAATAATAAGGAAAATCGGAATTGTGCTTTTTGGGCTTCCAAATCGATTAAATCTTTTCTCTTTTTTCTTGAATTCCATTAAATTTTAGTCAGAATAAAGCACGCAGCATAAGAAGCGTTTTGTTAAAGTCTAAGACTATAGCTTCAAAAAAGGATTTAGAATTATAAATTAAAAAAAAATTAAATTTTTATAAATTGTTTATTTTTGGGGGAAAAAGCATAACATTTAATCCTTTTTTTAAGGCTCCTTATCTTAAGGTCATTCTGTTTAAGTTTTGCTTATCATTACACAAAGGAATTTCTTTTGATGATAAGTTGTTCCAGTGCAATAAGTTAATTTATAGTAATGAAACGAGATAATGTATATATTGTTAATTTATTTATTCATGTATGTACCATTGTGATTCATTTACTCTTGTGTATATTGTAGGTTTATTTGTTTTACATACTCGTAGCTTATTTATTCATATATGTACTGGTAGCATATTTATTCATATACAGTCAGACCTCTTGTATAACGAAGTCGCTAGGTCCCGGAAAAAAGTTTGTTATATGGAACATTTGCTATATAGAGGTTCATCTTTTAATATACTTTACGAACCCCATAAAACAAAAAAAATTTAAAAATTCATAAACACTATATATTAAAAAGTAATTATTCACACCATTTTTTGAAATTAATGTATGTTTATTTTATATATCTTACCCATTAAAAAAGAAAGAAAGAAAGAAAAACTGCAAGGAAAACAAGAAAAAAGAATGTCGAAGAATTCACTGTATTTTCAATATAAAGAAAATAATTTTATACTAAAATTAATGAATTTTAAGGACATCTTACAATTTAAAACATGCAAGTAATATTAAATGTACATTGTTTTATAATCAGAACATTGGGACACGGGACAACTCCACTGAGGATAAAAGGGATATCGAAGATGTTTCTAGTAAACTGGGAAATGGGGATTAAAGTTTGCAATGAAACGTCTAGAACTTTATTGCACTCGGCGAGTTAGGATCTAATAAAAACCAGTTCAAGATTTATGACCACCATAAAATGCGTTAAAGAGAGAATAACTTAAATTTTTTTCAGAAATACTTTAAAAATAGGTAGACGAAAAATCGAATAACAATAGAAAATGCACTTCTCTATAGAGAGGCTATTTTACGAAGAAAATCGTGAATTGTTCAAGGTTCCAGGAAAAAGTTCGCTGTATAGATAAATTTGCTATATAGAGGTTATTTATATAGAAGTTGGACTGTATATACTGGTGATTTGTTTAATGTTTTTGCTGAAAGGCTTTTGAGCTTTATCTAGTAGTTGTGGTAGCCAAGAGATCGTTGTGCTTTACTCTTGGCCGGCGTGTCATGAGTTTGAGCCACAGTGCCATTGAAGACTGGTTGTGTAGTAAGGCTGATCTGTCGAGCTCAAACTCCCGTTGACGCGGAATTTCGGAGAAAGGGTGCCAGTTCAGGTGTTGTCCTCGTCATTTGACCATTGTTCAAAATTACGTAGTCCATCATCAACATCCCTAATATTGGTTATTTGTGCGAAGTTAATAAACTCTCACTCACTTGAGCTTTATCTACGTATTTACATTATTTATTTCGAAATATGTAACTAAAAATAATTGTTACTTGGTAGGATTTTTTTTCTAATAAAAATGTAACATACCAGTGTTCCAATTCCATACTACCATGGATTTTAAGCTTAGACAGAATTAGCGTGCCCCAGCCCCTTTACACGACTGCATCGTCCATGAGTTCGCGACCTGGATCACAGGCAGAATAATTTCATCTTTAAAATAATTAGACCAAATACTATTTTTACTTTATCAAATCACTGGAATAAAAATAAGGATCGTAAATGATGTAATATAATAATGGTTGTGAGGCATGTGCCCTTGAGTGCCCCATTTCTACATTATCTACGTGACCTGTATCTGTAGGGAAGAACGAAGAATCACACAAATCTGTCATCTTAATATTTGTTTATTAAGATCATAACTTAATCACTATATATAATAATAAAGATAATCAAATTAAGTAAATCTGGTGTGAGCAGACACAATTCGTATAACCAAATAATCGCGCGCGCATAATTGACCACTATATCTAACTTTACAGATTACCTCTTAATCTCATTAATATACGCAGTTTCCTTATATCTTAATTTAAGGCGCTTACCGCTATATCCTAGGTAACAGCTATTCTCTTGGTCCTAACTGACGTGGCTTTACTCCTTGTAGAATGGTATCCACCTTTAGCTTGAATATACAGGTACGGGTAGGTTAATTCTTGAACTTGGAATTTCCTCTAACTTTAATTTAATTGCTTTTAATCATAAACATAGACCTCATATAGCAACTTCACATAGCGACCCCGCGAACGATAAACTTCTACTGTATATAAGATTTCTAATTTGCATTCTCACGTTCTTCTTCTAGAGTTGGTTGGAAAGAATTGCCATTTTGGCCCCAAAGAACCCCAAGAGGATATTAGTGGATATCGCTATGAAAGCCCGTCACATGGTTATTGTATATTTCCGAGTATAAGCCGAGAATTTTTTTGAACCTTTTTACAAGTGGTCGTAAGAAGGTAAACATTTGTTTTACAAAAAAAAGTCATAAATCTTTTAGTTACTCTTAAAGTATGAGTTTCCGAATAGTTCGTAAAATTTTTATTTACTCATTGGGATGTCTGAATGCATATGATCAACATCATGCTGCTAGTTTTGCCTCTAAAGGATGAAACATAGATCGACGATGGTCTGATGTATAGGAATTTCAGCTTCCGCTTACATTCCATATCAAACAAACAAAAATGGCACAAAAAGTATAAAATGATAAAAAAAGTGCATGCAAAAAAAGGTGTTAGCTCTTTAGATAGAATGATCTGAAACAAAACTATAAACATCGGCATTTTATCTTACAGAAATTTGATCCGATAATATTCCGCCTGCTGTATCCGTTTGGCAACATTATTGCTCGCATAAAGATAAGTTGAAAAATTACAGAAACATTTTTTTTTTCAATTCGTTTTAGATGCAGGTCCCTAGCTTTGTTTAAATTTTTGAAGAAAATATTTACTCTCGGCTTATACACTGATGGGCTTACATCTGGAAAGATAAGGTATATTTTTCATATAAAGGGTGTTTTTTTAGAGGTATAGAACTTTAAATTGCAATAAAACAACGATGTATTATTCGATTGACATGAATTTTTTTTATTCGAAAGGTAATCTTGTGGCATTACATTTTAAATATGATTTCTGGCATAGGACTGCCACGGCTGGCTCGGATGTAGTCCAATCTGGGCGTCCAATTTTCGATGACTTTTTCCAACATTTGTGGCCGTATATCGGCAATAACACGACGAATGTTGTCTTCCAAATGGTGAAGCGTTTGTGGCTTATCCGCATAGACCAATGACTTTACATAGCCCCACAGAAAATAGTCTAGCGGTGTTAAATCACAAGATCGTGGAGGCCAATTCACAGGTCCAAAACGTGAAATTAGGCGGTCACCAAACGTGTCTTTCAATCAATCGATTGTGGCACGAGCTGCGTGACATGTTGCGCCGTCTTGTTGGAACCACAGCTCCTGGACATCATGATTGTTCAATTCAGGAATGAAAAAGTTAGTAATCATGGCTCTATACCGATCACCATTGACTGTAACGTTGTGGCCTTCATCGTTTTTGAAGAAGGATTCCACCAGCCCATAAAGCGCACCAAACAGTCAGTTTTTCTGGATGTAACGGTGTTTCGACATACACTTGTGGATTAGCTTCACTCCAAATGCGGCAGTTTTGTTTGTTGACGTAGCCATTCAACCAGAAGTGCGCTTCATCGCTAAACACAATTCGCTTATGAAAATCGCGAACAACGGCAATCTTGTTTTGGGCCCATTCGACGAATCTACGCCTTGCTTGATGATCGTTTTGATGAATTGCCAAACCAAACTGAGAATAAATCACTTGACAGCTGTTAAATCGGTCGCCGTCTTGGAAAGTAATGCCAACTTAAACTTCTATACCTGGAAAAAAACACTCTTTAGAAGTAACTAATAAAATCTTTTTGATTCTGGTTTTACTAAGTTTTTTTTATTACTTTTTTTACGTTACTCTAAAACCAAATTAAAAACCACGTGTTCACTTTTCTACACGTATCACACTTTCACAAATTTATATCAATAAAGTACTTGACGATTCAATTCATACTTAACGTCGTATACCAAACCCAAGCTTCGAAAAGAGATTCCTTTAACTATTTCCTTCACAGAATGAAGCCCAAGGGATTAAAACCCCAGGGTCGTTCCTGCAAATACATAAAGCTATCCATCAACTCTTCGGGGGATTTGTGAGGGGCAGCCACAAAATAAGTCTTCTTCGGAAACGAAAAAGTTATTCCACACTCCCCTTCCCCTCTCAAACAGTGGGAGTTTGTCAAAAGAAATAAAGGAAGGTTTACTCTGCCAATTATAGAGCTGATAAGGACTCGGTCTACAGGGTGCTATTCAATGATTCTTTTCCATTTCCACAATAGTATGTGCGGCACGCTTGTCTCTACGTACCTCTGGAGGGTCATTGTCTTTTATGGGATTTGGGAGAAAAAAAAGAGAGCCATATACCGTCTTTAGGCAGGATGGCTCTTTGGGGTGTATCCCACCCCACCTAGAATAGCATTCCCTCCACCCTTCAAAGAGGAATTGATGATGCAGGAAGATGAAAAAGACGTCCATTTTAACAGAAAGGTTGTGTTTGAAGCTATTGCGATGGATAGTTTTTCCATTTTGAACATTACGTCGGGTAGTTAATACGTTTTTATCTTTGGATAGGTACGTAAATAGGTGTTAAGTTTTTAGCTTGATGAAAATTGCTTACATACTTTTTTCTTAATAGTCTGTATAAAAATAAATGTTGATGTAGTGTTTTTAATTGAGGACATAGCAGGCACGTAACTAGACACACTTTAAAAAAAATCAAATATGGTATTGAAAATTTAATTAAATTAGCAAAAACTTTGCAAAAGTATTACAAAATCAATTAGGAATTTACAAAACTAAATTTAGAAATCTTTTAAAAGGATGATGAGCTTTCAAGCTCCCATGCCCTATTTCATGAATAAGAGCTACAATATTAACTTAATACCTGATTCTCAAAAATTTACGAAATATCTTAGCCGATTTTGTGGTATACTAACATTAACGATAAAAACATTATCATTAATCAGTCCCATAGTATTTGTGAAACATATTTTCGAACTTGTAAGCCCCATACTATTACATACTGAACTTCTACCAATCGAATTACAAAAAAATACAATCTTGTAATAATAAATCCTTGTAAATTTACTCCTTTTCTGACTAGCAGTATAATATCTGTTTCATGCCTTTTAAGAAGGTTATATGAGAGTATTATCAATTTTTACTATTACATTACATATAATGTACAGATTTTTTAAAGATAATTTGTCGTTTCGAGATAACTAACGTCACTTTAGAAAAGCATATATGTTACTAACTGTGTAATTTTAAATTACAGCCAAATTGCGAGAAGAAAACTTAAATCGGATTTTATTTTCTCTATTTAGACACCGAATGAGGACTTTAAGATCCCATCGAATTTCAAGTAAAGTCGCCCTGTTATATAAATCATGATGTTCACATTTTTGGAATCGTGAGAACTTTGGCTCCTACCAAATCATGTGGTATCTGACTTTTCTGCTGTCTTATATTAGATAAGTTTGGAAGTAGCTACATTGCATTGCTGGACACATTTTTTCTCCTTGCTAAATCGAAATTTTTTTATATGTATGAGAAAAATGATAGTTACTTAAGTTATGATAATTTTATGATTTTTTATTACTTCGATTCGAGAAAACTCGATTATCGAGACGAAACCAGGAGTTTTTTTATTGGTGGTCTATATACCGAAGTATAAAATCAATAAAATACTACTGCATGTACTCCAATAAATGATATGTGGATGTAAAGAGAAATATACCAAGTTTAATTTTCATTACTGATCATCAACGCATTCAAGATCGCTGCTATTGAAATCTAAACATGTCGACAATGACAGAGAAAAGATTTTTCATATCAGAGTATGCACGGTTTTGTTTAGTTATCTGGGTACAACCTGCATTAAGATATCGCTTCGGAAAAGAAACACTATCCAGCAAGAGCATTCTGCGATGATATCATCAAGTAAAAAAAAATAATGAAATTTGCGTGTATCAGTGTGAACACGCGGTAGAAGTTAACTTCTTTGGTTTGTTAATGGTTTAATATTTCACACATCGATTGTAAACAACGGTAGTTTTTAAACAAAAAAAAATGTAAGAATAATACTTTAGTAAAAATTCTCTTAAAATAGCTAATAGACGAAAAATACAAAAACTTTTAAAAGCCGTAATTTTTTATCCATTTTTTCAATCTTTGAACAGATTACGGATAATACTATTTTACAAATGGAAAAAAAAGTTTCGTTAGGTTATTTTTATAAATAATGAAGTTATTAAATATTTAATTAAAATTTTGAGCATTTTTTTGAAAAATCGTAAAAAAAGAGGTTTCGACCTTTTTTTTAAACGATTGATTATAAAAGACATGAGCATAAATTTGTTTAAGATAAAATATCAATTCATTAACGTGAAATGAAACTGAAAGGGAATGATTTAGAAACCACTTTTATAAAAGCGTATCAATTTTGACTCATTTAAAAAAAAATCGTAAAAAGTAGAAAATATCACTACTTTGTAAAAAAAATATACCGTATCGTGGCGAAAAAAAGGATATTTCCAATTCTGTAATTATGTTTTGTCTGAGATAGATAGTATGAATTAGATGGCGTTTTTAAAAACGTGGGGAAAAAATTCGGAACTTCTTTCATTTCTTCCTTACGTTCATCGCGTAACCGTAACTGGTAATGCGTAACGAAATTTTTTCCCTATCGTGCCATAAGAAGTTAACTTCAAAAAAGATTGCTTGTGTAAAAAGAAAAAACAGTGGCCGATCAAGAGTCTAAAAAGAAACATTGGAGAGGGGGGAGGCAGAGTTTTGTTCGAAGTCACTGAAGTCTACGAGAGTTGCCACCTGAAATGCCCCAGAAAACGGCAGGGATAATTTTACGAAAAAAATTAAATTTCAAACCGTGCCATTTGCAATTAAACAGAAAATGACAAGTAAAGATTTGTGTAGCATTATGAACCATTGATAACGTGATGCTGCAAAATGTATGGAACGAACTCGATTGCAGATTGGATGTAAGTCACGTAACCAGAGGGTCACACATCAAACATTATCAACATAAAAGAAATTGGTACATTTATCTTTATCTGTTATACGAATAGTAGTTTCGATAATATGATTTTTTTAAAACCGGGTCCATCATTTATATATATATATACTCACCTTGTCACCTTCAGTTTAAACAAAAGAACCCTATTCATGGACCGAAATGGATTATAGCTGAGTATTTCAACGAAATACCTTATGAGTTCTTTAGATGAAAGAAAACATAAAAAATTTATTTCAAATATTCTGAATCATTTAGTTTCTTTATTTTTTAATATGAGTCATGCTACTAAAAAAAAACTTTGAGCATGAGAAAGAGGAAATAATTTTTCATACATTAAAATATGAACTAAATATTTCTTTAAAACAAACAAATAAAAAATTAGGCTTATTTTCACGCTCCACTATCAGCAGAAACACGTTTACTTAAATATTCGAATTCAATAAAAATTCCTAAGTCAGTTTGATCAGAATAGTCTTTTCATCTGTTCGTACTAGAGAATAATAATAATAACAAAGAATAAATTTATCTAGAGAATGATACCCCATTCGTAAACTGTTTACTTCAAGCAAAGAAAGTAAGAGCTGTTTATTTTGAAAATAAATGCACCACATGGGACGTTTTAAACGTATCATTTTAGAGCATTTTCAAGAAACAAGGAATTAAATTGATGTTGCTCAGAAAGCGATCCAACGAAACAATATTCCGAATAAAGCATAACAATACGAAGAAACAGAATTGAGCAACAGTATTACTTTCTTCCGATCAAGTTTTTTTTTAAAAAAAAGAAACCCAGCAAATACAAACAACATTTAAGACAGCGCAAATAAATAGAAAATAAAGAAGTAAATGCTTTTAGTTGAATAGAAATAAGAAATTCAATTCTGTTTTCTTAAGAACGCTTAAAAAATAGCTCATAGAAAAATAGCTCAAACCAGATTATTAGAACGGAAAAATGTAGTGAAGAGTATATTTTTAAAAGATGGTAGGCGAATATATAAAAAACACACACGCGCACAAACTTAGAAACAAAATGACACCAACTTTAAAAAAAAACGAAACATAGCGTATTGTATTTGCATAATAAGAATGGTAGCTTCCATGATAAGTGTCTCCATACTTCTTCGCATTCTGTTTTATATTCTTTTGATTTTTAAAGTCCTTTCTTACCAATCTCTTAGTATCTTTTCCCTTATCGTAGAAATAGGAGACTTAGTGAATAAATAAATATAAAAGTTTATTTTGAGATAGAAATCTACTTATATTGATGGATTTCGCGCGCTTTAAAAAAAAGAGAACTAGTTCTCGAAAAAAAGTTTTCTGTTTTTATGTGGAGAGTTTTTGTGTTGTTGAAAGAAAAGTGTTGAATTTCTCTTCCACTCTGGGATTTTGGCGGGTCTTATTTCTTTCGCGATCTGCATGCTGGGAGTTTTCTTTATTACCCGGGAAAGGTGAATAAAGAACGGTTTACTGCCGTTTGGCGCTCACCGTTGGGAAGATAGAACGTTTTTGAGAATTTTAGCATATGGACAGGTTCGTGGGCTACCTAAACTTCCGTCAAAGTTTTTCCCTGTCACTTGAAATTCGGTGAATAATTTGATTAACGCAGATCGATAACTTTTCTTTGAAGAAAGAAGCGGGAAGAAAGTTCTCTTCACCCCATTTTGCTGAGAACGTGTGAAAGTTTTGACAAGTTATCTTTGCATATATTTTTCAAGCAAGAACCTTAAACGTGGTATAAACTATGTTAGAGAGAAATAAATGATTAACCCCTTATTAGAAAAAAAATTCTAAATATAATTTTTTTAAAAAAACTCTACTTACTGTAATGCGTAGAGGTTTTAGTTCTGAGTGTGTTCATGAAAAATAAATTCGCTTCTTTATCTATTTTTTTTTCTGATAATAATTGTGCTAATTTTTTAAACATTTAGTGTAGTTATAATGTCTCAAGTATGATTTTGAAAAAAAAAATGTTTAATGTTTGCTAATTCTGTATCTATCGCTTAACTGATAACGTAAGAATCTTACTAATTTTCTTCTTTAACTAATTTTATGCGGACAAAAGTTGGCAGAAATATAAATCCTCAAAAGGAGGAACAAAAGTTGGCAGAAATATAAATCTTAAAAAAGCGGATAGAAAATAGTTCTTTTAAAGATATTTCCAGGCTTCTTTTGATCGTTTAGTTCTATCAGGTAACTCATAGAATTTAGCCTGAACGGTTATTATAATGAAATGTAAATTAAACACCAAGTGCATGCAATTTACTTTCTGCTTAAAACATATTACTCATTAAAATAATTAATATGTCCATGCTCCAATTTTTTCTTCTTTCAGAAATTTTGAATAATTTTTTTGAAATAAAATTTTTATCTGTATTTTTTATTTCCCCTCTATAGAAAAGATTTGGAACCAAAGTGCTATGATAAAAATAAATATGCTATTACAGTTTTTAAAGCTTTTTTAATTTCTTTAGAATGTATATAATTATTTATATATCAGTCTGTTATTTTTCTTTAAAAAAGTTAATTAATATTTCAAGCAAATTCAATAATTTAAAAACAAGTTTTAGATTTCTCAAAACTTTTCTTGAATCCAGTGTGCCGTAAACTTTCGAATAATTTAAGAAGTAACTTTGAACGTGAAAACTCATGTGTGTGTTGTGAACATAATCAAGCTTTGATTGAATTTACTCATGTTAGAGTGCTACGAAAATCAATCTCTAAAAATGTAAAAATATAATTCAACAATTTAAACTATGATTCCAACAGACATCATCATTGTTTACAAATGAAAAAAAATCAATTAGCTATTTTTAGATTCCTCAAAAAGAGATAAAAACATGTTTATCAAATATTTAATAACTAATAATTGCATCTTTTAGCATTAATAAGCTTGACAAGAGAATGACTAGATTACATTTATTTTCCACAAAAATAAATTTGCAATAATAAGTTTTAAATATGTTAGGGAGAAAGAGATTTAACGTACTAATTAACTTCAACTAGTTAATGCTAGGTAATTAAAATACTTAAATGATTTTAATTAAAATTATTGCTTCGATTTGCTTTGTGCATATTTTTAGTAATCAATTAATATTCTTTTTCATGCTATACGCCATTTTTGAAGCATTTATGGTCACAAAAGTGGCTAATTAAATAATTTTAATATTTAATTGCGTTTTAAAATGTACTGATATTAAAAAAATAGCAATTAAATATAATATATTGTAACAAATTCTGCAGGATTGCAAAATATGTTTTAAATGAGATCGATTAATATATATATGATATATATATATATATATATATATATATATATATATATATATATATATATATATATATATATATATATATATATATATATATATATATATATATATATATATATATACGCGCGTTTAGGAAAAATAATTTTATTTTTCTTCATTATCATTAAATTTCAATGCATTTAAAAAACACTTTTTATAAGTAAAAAAAGAAATTAAGAAAGAAATAAACAAAAACACTCCTCTTACTCTTAATGAAAAATTAAATAATTCCTTCTTTTAATAGAATATAAAGAAACACTTTTCATAAAAAGCAAAGAAGGAAAAAGTTAAAAATCTTGAGGTGAAAAAAGATGGATAAAACGCTGCAATTACTTTTGACAGCCCTGAACCTAAAAAAAGTGAGTTCAATTAATTTCTGTCGCCAGCTTGGGTTGTGTGAGCGAATTTTCAATTTTCCTTTGAAAACTGAAAACGTTTTAGAGAGAGATTTTAAGTGGTTTTGTAATTTAACAATGACAAAATTACTTTAAGTACTTAAGAAGAACATAATTTGGTAAATACTGGATGAAAAACTACTTTTCAAAGCTTTTAACAAGTTGTCTAGTAAAACTCTTTTGCATTCAAATTAATTTATTTCCACTTAAATCCACTGGTGAAAATTAACTAAGAGAAATGCTTTTAGCTGAATATACGCTTTAAAAGCAAAGCATCTACACGGTTAAAAATTAGTGTTATAGCATTTTATTAAGTATTCAACTAGCAAATAACATTTAATTTTACATTTATTAATGAGTAGAATTTTTTTAAGAAACTTTTTGAAAAGTGAGATGGAATTGGATGCACTTTGCAGTTCTCCTTCAATAAATCTTAAAAAAATTAAATATTCGCGACATTTATTCAATGATTCTAGATAAACGATGTTTTCAGACTTTTACTTCATATGGAGATCATATATATAAAGGCAACAACATTAAAATTAAATTCGTTATTTTCAATAATATTTAATGTAATATTGCAATGTAAGAGCAGAAAAAGGCCTTGTAACAAAGGAAAATTTTGATAAAATATATCGAGCAATAATAAAAAAGGAGGTTCGCTCAAACGTTTCCTATTTTTATTTATAAATTCATAAGAAAAAAATAACGCATCGGAAATTTGAATTTTTTGAATGAAAAATAAAAATAGAGAAAAATCGCTGGGGTCAATTCTTTATGAAAAAATTGCATGATTTTTCCCATAAACATTTGTGTAAGCTTGTCATACAAAAAATATTTTAAAAATGTTACTGAATACAGTACTATATATATACACATATATAATTGATATTTAATCGTATTACTATAATTTATTTTTATTTTTTTTTACAGTACTAGCTAAAACTTAAATCTATACTGAAATTAATAAAAGAAATAAAAAAAAAACAAATAAAGGAAATGTTCAAAAAATAAATACACTTGGGTATTTTGGTAAGTCGTATGTTGTTTAAATAAAACACTATTAATTATAAAAAATTCTTAATGCATAATTTTTTGCATTAGAATAATAATACACTTACTGGAAAATTTTCACATAGATTTTTATTTTTTCTTTACAATTATCTTTCATTTTTAAGGCGTTTATTTGAATATTTTTTTAAAAAATTTAAATAAAAAGGAATAATTTTCTCTAAATTGAGATTTTATAGCAATTCTCTTTATTAGTAAATTAATCGAATAATTGTAATAATTTCATCAGATTTTATGGTTTAGACAGATAAAAATGGAACAGTTTATCAAAATTTAACAAATAAGAATTGAGAATTTGTAAATGTTCTTTTGTGCTTTTGAAGTCTCAGACTTAAGATTTAATGATAAATGAAATAAAATGTATCTAGTTCTATGTTATGGTTAAATTGACAGCCGTTTTACTATTATTGCAGATGTAATTACGATGCTTTTTTAAAAAAAAATTACATCTCTATTAATCATACCTTTTTAAAGAAAGGAGAAAAAAAATGTCTTACAAAGTTCGAATACAGAGACGGCATCATGAGTTATGAATACATAAATACAAAGTTGCTTATATTGAAATAAGACATTTAATTTATTCGTATTGTTTCATTGTAACTTATTTTTATAAAATGTAGGGGACATTTATGTGAAACCAATACATTATAACTCTTTATTTTATCGAACACACACACACACATGCACACAAAAAAATCATAATTTTTTTCAAGATTGAAAAACTATATTCTTTGTATTTGCACTTAATGCAACATCTAAACATTCTCTCATCAGAACTGAATATAAATAATTACTAATATTTAAGTTGGATTACTTGAGCATGAAAAAACCGATTGTTACTCAATATACTACAGCGGAAAAACATTGAAATTCTGGAAAAGATATATTAAATACAAGATCACTCTAAAAGAAGAGCATACTTACTATTTTATATTTTCTTTTTTTAATATCCTCTTTCAAAGACTAGACGAAAAAACGAGGTGGACGTAAAACGTGCATCTTTTTTATTAAATTCAATTAAAATAACTAAAGGTTATAATGAACGCGAAATTGATGACATGCGAGACCTGGAAAAGATAAATTTATCTTACGCTTCGTTTATCTTTCAGCTTTCTTTTTTTAAAAAATATACTCTCTGATCTTTTTTTTTTCATAAAAAAAAAAGAAAATAAATCCTAATCATTGTTGCAAGCTACTACGCTTTTCAGAATTTATAAGTAAAGAACAAAAATTGTATTCAGTATTCAAGGACGAAAAATCTTTTTGAAAAATATTTTTTTCTACTTCTTTTAATGTCGGCGAGAATGATTTTTCGCTTTGTTGTATGCAACGATGAGCTTTTGAATTTAATAACACTACTAATAATAAAAAAAGGAAAAAAAAGAATATTTTTTCGGAAAAGTAAAGGTTTCAAAAACTTTAAATTACATATATTTTTACTTTTTACAGCACAGAAAAAGGTGTTATATTTTTTAAATATTTTATTAGCCTGTTTTTGAAATTTTAATGAATGAATGAAATTTTAATACAAGATAAAAAGCATTTGATTTAAATTTTGTCTAAAAATCTACATTTCAGACGAGCAAATATTTACAAATCTTAAAGACTGAAACAATCAGAAAGAATCACATAATGTCGTTCAAATATCTAAGTATAATTTGAAATGCTTCTTTTTAAAACATTTAGAATTATTATTAGCGATTGAATCAAACATAATTTACGCTTAGAGAAGCTTTCTGATTCAATAATAAATATTTTCTAAAAATAAATATTTATCAATATCTTACATAAATAAAATATAATAACATTAACCACATGCGTATTTAGTATATTTATCCAATCTTTTACTTGCATAAAAGGATTACGTGATGGAGCTTACAAGCAAATCCATTCCTTTCAACAAACCGTACAGTTAAAACATTTTATTCGAATGTATCTATTGAAATACCAAACGACAAACTGTTTATTTTAAAAATACTATTGAATACGATTATTCTACTACTGTGTACATTTTCAACGCTTATTCTTATTTTCTAGAAGTGCTGTGTTACGAAAGACAAAGGTATAAGTCATATTTCAGGATTGGGCATTACTAAAACTTGATATAGTTCATTTAAAATTTGAATAAATCCTTTTTATTTTTGTTGTTGTTGTTGAAGGGACATGTGTAAGGTTAAAGCTATACTATCATACCTAAAAAAATGTAAAGTAGAATGCACGGTAACATTAAAAGAATCAATTAATGGATTGAGGCGTGGTTTTAACTAACATATTTTCTTTAAAAACAAGTAATGTAAATTTTTTTAAGAGTCAATTCCTACTTAATTCAACAACAAAAAAAATCCATCAATCTCTTGTAATGCTTGAAAAACAAATTGAGCTTTTTATACCTGGTAGTTGGATAATCAATGTATACTGTCACCATCTATTGCCTTCATTCGGAAATTTAATTTTTTTTCTTCCATATAAACTAAAATTTAAATTTAATTAATGAATTCATTTTTGAAAAAACTATAGTATGAAAAACATGTAGGGTTAAATTTAACATTTTTAATTGCACTGTCTGCAGTATTTAAGTGCAGTACATTGAAATATCCATATACAGAATTATTTGGACAATATTTGTACTATAGGCGTTTTTTAAATAGAATGCAATAAAAACTTTGCTAATCCAATTATGAGCTTCAACTCTATTTCTTCATTAAATATTTAAAAAACTGAACTTTAACTTTTTACAGACTTCATGGACATTTTTTTTCTCTCTAAACAAATCTTAAGCCATAAGCATTAAAATAGAAAGAGAGAGAGAGAAAAGCCATTTTAAATGGAACTTTCATAAGTTTACCATCCGTAAAACCTAATTTTATCTCTGAAAAATTTCAACATTTCCGAGCACAAGAAACAAACGTTACCATGCACATCACGTCAAGTTCCAAAGCCACGCAGGCAAAAGTAACGACATCGAAGCTTCTAAGTTCCAAATCTCTGGTACATGGTCTAAATATCAGTAAACATACATTGGGATGGAAGGCGGACTTGCATTTTTCGAATTCAAATTCTTATGGAAAATGGAATTCTCCCGTGTCCTGGAGTAAGCAAACTGGAAAATCCCATTCCTCTGGAAGACTCGAATGGAAATTCAGATTGCACCTTATGCAAAACAGGGTAGGAGGACAGTTCTTTCTTCCATCCTGGAATAAATAGAGTAGAAGAGAAAAGAGCTAGACAGTAAACTGTCGGAAGAATACTTCTTTTATTTTTGTCCACAAGATAACCTCGTCTCGATAAGACGGTACATGCAGTCTGTTCCTTCTTTTTTTTTGTTCTTTTCTTCTTTATTCTGTGCAGGACCAAGGAAGAGAAAGATGGGAACAGAAAGAAAAGGGGAACCAATCTCTTTTACATTTTATCCAATAAGTTTTATTGTGTTGGAGAAAGCTGCGTCCTAAATGATTGCTCGCATAAATTGAAATTCTTCTAATCTTTGGAAGCAAGGTAGTGGTAGTTTGTAAGGATGAAAAATAGAGGTTTCTTTTCATGTATAGGCTTTTTCATGCATCTCAACTCTTTTCGGGTTATAAATGGTTTTATCTGATAAAAAAAGTAAGGTTAGAGAGAATTATATTGATCGTGACATTACCCTAATTTTCACAAACTATCGTTCTTTTTGTTGTATCAAAGTATAGATACGTTTTGAGCAATATGAAATATTTTCGATTTTATTCAATAAGCATCCCATAGATGCATGAGTATAAACAGCTTTATATATAATCTCAATATAAGTGCAGATGATATTTTTTACCAAAGAATTATTTCTTTGCATAAATCATCTATTTCGTTTATGTTAATCTAAAAGCATCGTCAGTAACTGAAAGGAGATATTAAAATGCAAGCATTTTGCAAAATAAATTCGATATCAACGAAATCTTTATCTTTCCATTGGGGCTGCGTATTAGTATTTACCATTGCAGACCTACTACATTACTCGGAAGCTCATATCACTTTTTAGTGTGGCACCATATGGGTTGAATACCAATTGCCACACAATTTAATTTTGACGCCCCGTTTCCTCCCCGATGCGAAATGGTATTAGGAATTTCAAGCCAAACAGGCACTTTAACATGCTGCGTAATCAAACTATATGGATGCTGTCTATTTTTTGTATCAGGAAAATTCACCGACTTGGGTTGGGGTCGAGCTCGAAATTTGAGCGTACAGATCCAGCGACAAACCAACTACGCCACCTAGCCGGCTGCGAACAAAATCTTAATCTTGACATTAAAAGGTACAAGTTTTAAGTCCTCTTGCTACCTATAAGCATTTTAGAACATCGTATTAGAATTCAAATCCGATATCCTTTCCACAACATTACTGTTTTAGACATTTGACAATCTATTTGATTCTTGGCGATTTCGTACTTCGGGAATCTTAAATGATTACACAATTTACAATTTAGAATCACAATCAAAATATACTACGGAGGTTTGTCGCCAGTAATCCTAGTGTAGTTTCTAAGTGCAAAGATGATAAACAAAGAAAAAGAATACCAAGTAACGTCTCAGCTTCTGAGTCGGTGGTCTACAATGAGTGGATATCAACTACATTATTTGGCAATTGTTATATACGTTTGAATCATGAAATATTAGCAGACATATTACCATGTCCTGAATCTACTAAGCAAATTTTACCGTTACTTTTTAATTGCCATGAAATTCTGTATCAATGTTTTTCCTTAAAGTCAAACTATGACACATACTTTTCGTATTGACCGTTGAGATTCAACTTTGATTCCGGATTAAGATGAGAACTTTTTTGTGTAAAGTTAAAAGTACTTCATCTTCTAAAATGATCCTAAGGTCCTTACATGATGCATTGTTTAAATGTCGTCGGATACTAACTCAGGATACCTTTATAATTGCGGTTCAATTTTTAAAAACGTGTTGCCAGAAGTCTGATGTGTATTTCCAGAATTATATTGATCGGAATTAGAATAATTAAATAAATAAATCACCCTAATTCAAAGATATAATACTAAAACACCGGCACTTAAATCAGCTCTTTAAATTTCCACGACAAGTTCCTTCCAAACAATTTATTATTTATTCTAGCATCGAGAAGTTCTTTAAGAAAATGAAGTTTCAAAAAATCTATTGTTTAGTTACTAGGCTTTGATTTTTCGAAAATGGTAATTGAGAGTATTTTAAAAAATTTTAAGAATTTTATGTCAAAATGCCGTGAAGTGGAAGATTGAAAAGTGAAGTACGACATAAGGTCTCATCATCAACTAAAAATAATGAAGTAAATCGCAAATGCCTTTTTGTGTAGCTTGAGCAGGATCAATCAAACTTTCCGAAGTGGAGAAATTCTTAAGCTTAAAAAAATTCTCAAATGACGTGTTTTATAAGCTTAAAAACATGCCATTTGGCGTCACGAGAAATTGTTTGCTGCCGCCAAAAATCAGACATGATGCCTCGTTTCGATTAAGAAGTTTGACAACCCTGTACCTCATCCTCGTTGAGAGCTCTTTTGCGAGGCAAGACATTTTGCCATTGGTATTTTTTTTCGAGTAAACATCATTTTGAATGGCGGATAGTGCCTGGATATGGCGTTTATGGTCCGGAATTAAGGTCCGACTGACTAGAGTAGAATTGAAAAGAAGGAGCCATAAATAAAGTTTCTCGTAATTTATCGGAATGTTTTCCGGAAACCATTTTACAAAGTCCTGCGTAAAAAGATATCTGTATAAGATTGTTGTCGAGTCAGAAGTTAGTTTATAGTCTCCACCAAGATTACTTTTCCTCATTTTTTTCGAATTGCCCGATGGGCAAGAGGATTACTACTTTGATTTCTTTTTCTTTTCTTTAGGGGGTAGGGTGTTGGAAGACGTTTGAGAACGAGTTTTTGAAGTAAATTTGCTGGAATGTGACAGCTTTTCGGAAAGAATATACAACGTATAACTAGCTGTTTTAATGAGATAGCTTTATAAATCAGAGCTTTAATGATTTAATATATATATATATATATATATATATATATATATATATATATATATATATATATATATATATGTATATATATGACACTCGGATCTATTAGAAGGAAGTCAAACAGTAAAAGAATAAAATGGGGGGAAGTAGACACTCGTATAATATAAATATATTCTTATTATCTTCTAATTCTTATATTAATCTTCTAACGTTTTGCTTATTATCCTCAGCATTAATGATAGGCCCTTGATGTTATCTCTTTTCCTTACATCCCAGTAGTATAGTAACTTTATAGGAAAAGGTTAGCTGGCCTGAAAAAAATGTTTACCATTTATCTACCGACGGTACTTATAAGTACCACTCACTTTAAAATAACATAGAATAACCAACTTTACGAATACTCTGACAATACTTAGCAGGAATATTCTTTGAAATCCATTCTTCCAAGATATATGACAGCACGGGTTCTATGATGAGTATTTTAGCGGAAAAGGCGAATAGTTTAATAGCAGAAATTGCGTTTTAAGCTGACGGCGTTTTCAGCGGATTGCAAAGATTATCATTTTTGTCCCGAAAAAATAGTTAATGTCAAAATTTAGTGTCTTATTTTTTTGTATGTAAATGAGGACCTTAGAAAACGATTTCACTCTTTATTTTAAGTGAACAATGCATATAATTAATTTTACAGTGGAATAGCTTTAATTAATTAATTAATTCTAACGGATTAAATTTCCCAAAGTTGAGTATTTTGTTTATGTATATCCCTTATGTAGTAATCGCCAAAAAAAATATTGCAAGAAAAAAACTGCAGTAAATCATAATGCGGTAGATAAAGGGTTAAACCTGTAATCTTAGTTCCTATGGCTAAGAGTTTGGCGTTGTACTATTGTGGCTAACTTCTTCTTGACCAATACCAATGGTGCATACACGGGTCCACTCCCCCTAAAGCTGGTGACTTTTTTTAAAATTGATTATAGTCCTACGTATACAGTACGTAAAATTTAATTAAGTATCTGTAATTAATAATTAATTTTATTAATTATAGATAATTATTCATTCAATAATTATTTTTTATTGTTTTTTGTTCCCAAAATTTGACAAAATATAAAGAGTATCTTGGGCAGTGCATTGGAGCATAATACGACAGTGCTGGACTTTCGACCCTGTCCCTCCCCTTGAAAAATTCCTGTGTACTGACTTATACTGTCGGGTTATACTACTTCTATTTTTGCTTTCCATCTTTCGTTTTAAAGCGATTTAGTATACATATATATATGTGTGTGTGTGTGTGTACTAAAGCACTTAAGTCTGAATATTGCAAACAGCATTATTTATAGAAAAAGACAAGAAGCTTAATTCTAAAACTTAGATCTCATTACTGTAACTATATGGTATAGTTATCGTAACGTAAGCATGTTAAAATTGTCCTGTAGCAAGCACTACAGGAGATTAAAAGCTAATTGCACTAAAATGATATTAAAAGAATTTTAAAATGACTATGACATTTGATGGCGTTATTTAAGAAACAACATTTTCACTTTTATTTCATTTATAATATTAATACTATAACCGAATTTATTAATACTTTAACCTAATTGCTTTAACCGTTTTTGAGATAACATTACCTCGTAATGGAACTCGTGGTTGTAAACTCTATCAAAATTGATTATTTTTGATATGAGAACTCTACTATTCGCATTTTCATCATATAAACAATTATTTTGAGCCTTCAGAGGTTTAATGCATATCAGGTGGATAGGCTTAATGCTTATCAATGCAGCAGTCCTGATTCAAGACCGGCAAAATTATCAAGCCATAACGGATCTGGTGTTCAACCAAATACCTTGAAAAATAATTTAATGTTAAAAGATATGTGTGCAGACACACAATATACAGATTCTTTATCTCTGAATCAAGTGTTATTTTTTAAGGGAAGTGAATATATTCAGGATTCAAATACATTTTAATTAGTACTTTTATAAGGTTTGAAAACAGAGAAAAGGTTTTTTTTTGTTTCATCATTTAAACCAGCGTTTATCAAACTCTGGAGTGCGTCCCCTTTAGGGGGGCGTGAGCATAATGAAAAGTCGAAAATGAAAGATTATTTAAAAATTTATATATATATTAATTTGCTGAAAGTAAACAAACAAAATACACATTCTAACATAATAAGAAATAAATACACATTTACATTGATATAATATACTTATAAATGTACCATTATTGCACGATGTATTTAGCAATGCTAAGTTAAGAGCAAGTTCGATAATTACTATTGATCTCATGGACCCTTGTCGTATTTAAAATTATATACAGAAATTAACACTTATCCCGATAATTTCTAAGGTTTATAATTAATTCCTAAACTGCCGATTAAAAGATACGTGATTTGCGCCCTAATGCCACCGTTTTTCACGTAGGCGGCCATATGTGATGGATTGGGGGGAAAGGAATAAATAAGCAAATCCTCTGAATTAAATAAACCCTTCGCAAACACTGTCAATGCCTTTGATTACACTCCAAAGCCTTCTGAATAGTTTTATGTATAGCAGAGCACAAAAAAAGATCGTATTTCTTAAAGACGTATATATACGTCTGAGGCTATTAACGCTTAGGCTGAGTGAGACATTTTTTTGCACCGGTAGCACAAAAGACGTTAAAGTCATATTGTAGCTTTAGAGAGAAATTTTAGTATTACTGAATTCAATAATTGTTATTTTATGGAGTTGGGGGGAGGGGGTGCGATGAAAATGATGATTGAATATTGGGTCGAAAATATTGAAAATTTGAGAAGCACTGATGTGAATTATCTTGATTTACTTCTCTAAAAGGTAGATGCTTCTCTAAATTTAAGGACTTGAATATTAGTTATTTTAATTAGAAATATTCGAAATTCTTAAAAGAAAAGTAAATTAAATATACAAAATAATGATCTTTTTGATAATTTTTAATGAATTCCGTTAATTTTATATAAACTATGTTTTAATACAGATCTTTAAGAAATGATGGAATTGTGTATACGATGTATATCCAGAAACTAAGCTCCGTTTGGTAATAAAAATAAATTGTATACAGATACAGAAAAAACATTTATTGGACAAAAATGTAAAACTCTTAAACTACCTTTCCACATAACTGCCGAAATTTTGCAGGCATGCGTCATATGAAGGCACAAGTTTTTCTATGCCTTCTTCATAGAAGGTTGCCGCCTGTGTCTTCAACCAGTTGGAAACATTTTATTTCAGCTCTTTGCCATTGTTGAAGTGTTTTCCGGCAAGGAAAGACTTAAGATGTAAGAAGAGATGAAAATCGCTAGGAGCGAGGTCAGGGCTGTACGGAGGATGATCAAACACGTCCCAGTCAAATCCTCGTAGGAGGGTTTTCGTCACATTTGCAGTGTGTGGTCGTGCATTGTCGAGAAGAAAAACAACACCTTTTGACAGAAATCCCCGGCGCTTATTCTGTATTGCGCGGCGCAATTTCCCAAGTGTCTCGCAGTAAACAGCTGCATTGATTGTTTGACCTCGCGGTAAAAATCAATCAGTAAGATGCCTTTGCTGCCTCAAAACACTGTGCACATGATTTTTCGAGGTGTCAAGATGTGTTTCGGTTTAACCCTTGTTGGGGATGAAGTGTGCCTCCATTCCATTGATTGCCGCTTACTTTCAGGGGTGTCATAAGAAACCCAAGTTTCATCTCCTGTGACAATCTGTGACAGAAAATCTACGCCACCTTCATGATAATGGGTCAAAAACTCAAGTGCACAACCCATCCGTTTTGTTTTGTGAGATTCAGTAAGAATTTTTGGTACCCAACGTACGCAAAGTTTATGAAATTTCAGTTAGTCAGTAACAATTTCATGCATTAGTGATCTTGAGATTTGTGGAAATTCCATAGCGAGAGCACTAATTGTAAACTTACGGTTTTCCTTGATCTTCTCATGAATCGCGTGAGCCAGTTCTTCTGTAATCAAAGATGGACGCCCACTTCTTTCTTCATCGTGCACTTCACTACGTCCTTCATTGAACTGTCGGACCCATTTTCTCACCATTGAATCACTCATCGCATTTTGTCCGTAAACTTCACAAATTTGCCGATAAATTTCGATTGGTTTCAATTTCTTAGCATTCAGAAAACGAATTACACATCTGATTTCGCACGCACAGCGGGATTTTCAATCAACACCGACATTGTAAACAAGCACAACAAAGCGTACGTGGCTGACAGTGATCTGAAAATGACGCATGTGTGTGTGCTTCTTCTTGATACTGAGCGTCTGCCGGGCATGCGCGGAACTGCGATCGCTGCGCTGGAGCGGATATAAATAGAAACGGAACTTAGTTTCTGGATATGCCTCGTATTAAATTTATTATTAAACCATATTTTATAACTACTTCCTTTATTAATACTCACGAACTCTGCGAATGTACTTTTATTCGTAATTTTTGAATATGGGATGGGGAGTGAAATTAATATGATAAATTAAAGTGGTACAACATAAATTTCGCATTCTGTTTTTAAGTTCTTAACATCATGAATAAAATTTCTATTACAGTATATATTTGTTACCTTACTTAAAATACTATTTTTTGGGGGAGAAGAAAAGTTCGAATTTTATCTAGCTTCTTTTTCAGAATTTAATCTTTTTTTTCAAAAAGTATGTTTAATTTAACATATCAAATTGATTTTTAATTATTATTATTTTAAAATAACTTATTTTATTTCAGTCTATCATAATGCCTTATAAAAATAGTACATGGAGTTTTTCATGGTGTCACTATTTAATTTTCTATAAATTTTTATTCTAAATTTCTCTGAAAAATCATTAAGCATTTGCAAATTTTAAATTTAATGCCTTATAAAAATTAATTACACAGCGGAGATTCACAAATACACAAAGTTGTGCATCATTGAACAAAACATAATTAGAAATAACCAAAAAAAATTTTTTTTTCCTTTTCGATTATGATAAAAATAATATATTAAACTTGCCTAACTTGATTTATCCGCCTATTTAATTACAATATAAATGGAAAAAATCATTTTTACATTGCATAAAAAATATGCATGTAATAGACTTTATTAGAAATTCTAAAGGCCTCCTTAAGTATAAAAAAAGAGGGGAAAATAAAAAAAGAAAAGCCGTGAAAACCGCTGAAAAGTAAAATAGCTTTCCTACCCATATGAATTCGAATTCAATCAGAACGAAGTTAAAAAACAGAAAACTCTTTTTCCTCATTTATTTTAAACACTGGCGAAAGAAAAGCAATCTCCCAAAACAAACTGAACTTGACGATTCCAGCAGAGCTAAATACAAAATTTCATAAAAGAAAGCAAAGAGTAAAGCTCAGCAATTATTCCTAGAGCCCCGGAATAAAACCATGCTAATACGTTCAACACCTACCTTTAAGCATCTACGTATTCACACCTTTATACATGCAGGCATATTTTCCTCAACTGTTCCCATTCCTCACCAGTTTTTTTTTCTTTTACATTTTTTTCCCATTTATTTCCTAACTTTCTTCGACATTATGAAAGGCTTGGAGCGATGGAAAAAGTTTCGGATACAGTTAAACACGCAAAGTAAAGCAAAAATAAGTATAAAAGCAACACAAAAAAAATCATGGTTTTATATCGTTACTGGATTCAGTCACATATTGCTTCCTAAGAATTTATGCATAGCAGGTATCTAATATATATATATATATATATATATATATATATATATATATATATATATATATATATATATATATATATATATATTCGATTTCAAGGATGCTAAATTTTGTTTTATTTTTCTTTTCAGAGTCTATTTTCTGAAGAATGTTATTTAGATTTCTAAAATTGGCAACGTTTGGAAACGCACGGAATATGCCGGGAACGTCACATACAACATCAGGTATTTGATTTTTCAGAACAATTGTTCGAACTATGGAAAATGTTTTCTTTCGGGAAAAAAATAAATAAAAATAAACGAAAAAAAAAGAAAAGTTAAGAAATTAAATGCAAATAGAAATTAACTTTCTCGTAAAAATAGTTTTTGTAATAGAACACATTATCTGGAAAATCCCGATGTTATTTTGTGGATTCGAAACACATTCAAACAATTCGTATGATAGGTAAACATAAGCACAGTTTAATGAACATATTTAGAAAATGTTACCATTTATATTAAAGACAATATTTGAATGAATAATTTTCATTTTAAACCAAATTTTTGCAAAATCCTCTTTTATTGTACTTCTTTTGTACATAAGTAACTAGATATTTTATAGTTCTCCAACAACACACAGGATTCTTCTAAAAAGTTAAACTCTGTTTTGTTTTTCATAAAATAGTTTAAACTTTAAAAATATTTGTATGTATTTCATTGTTTTTCATAAAACAACTTTTGAGAACACTTTTGCAATATTAAACATGATTGCTATTCAAGACGCATAAGTTGTCTTTTCGTTTCTGGTATTTTACTTTTGTATAAACAAGTATCTAAAATATAACGATGAATCTTTTTAAAAAGGATAAATTCGTGAATATTTAATACCCCTCTGAGGTAAATGAAATAATCCTTTTTTTATTGAGGTCATAAAATATTAAAATAAAACCAATTTAAAAAGATACAACTGATAAATTAATTTCGATAACAGTGCTATAAATTCAGGTCTTTACAAATTTTTAGTTAATAATAAATAGAACAAAGACTTTTTTTTATCTTTCTGTGATATTTCTAATGATTTTCCCCTTTATTGGACGACTTACTTCAAACATCAAAAAAGCAAGTTCCAATTTAAAAAAAAATAGTAATAACTTTGAGTAAATGTTCACAGAAAAGATTGTAAATGCATTGAAAAAGCTTTGTATGGAATTTTAGAACACTTTGTTCTTTTCTCTCCAAATTTAAGACCAACTTTCAACTCTTTCAAGAACTACAACCACACACAAACAAGCACAAAAATATTCTACGTTTGAATTCAATTTAACAGAATAGTTAACGTTTCATTCCAAAAAATTCTTTTGCAGAATATATGTAATATCGAAACCCACTATTTACTTTTGTTCTCTTACCTGTAGACAAGACCTAGACGAAATAGTTAGCCTAACAAAATAAGACTTCCCTTTTAAGTGGGCATGTAGCCTCCCATTCATTTCATTAGTGTCTTTTAACTAACTACTAGTGTCACTTCTACATCAGGTGCTTCTTCCGCAAGAAAAACGACTTGGCAAGGAGCTAAAATAAGGTGCTGTTCATCATTCTTTATGGTCTAATCGTATGCCGGTAATCCGATTAACCGTGAAGTTCGGTCTTCCGGATAATCGGATTAATCTTTCCCAAACCATAAAAGTTTCTCCACAAAGTTCTTAAGAGTGGGTCGCTAAGAAGTGCTCAACTTACTGTCCTGTCACCTCCAATTGGAAACTCGGAGACATCAGACGAAGGTGTATTTGAGAAGGCTGTGGAGAATGATCGGTTTTAAGTTTTTAATCTTTAACTTAAACTTGCAGCGCGAGGAATGACAAACAAACTGATGGTAGGACTTCTTTCCAGTCAACACGGATAATGATTTACAAACGTTGGTATTAATTAACATTGTGGTTCCTGCCTGTCAAATTAAGAGAAGTCGAGAGATTTTGGCGTTTATATTTTCTTTTATTAGATGAAGGTAATGGCGCTGCCTTGAGATGATAAGGTTTAATTTAAAGGTCTTAGCTTTCTGGTCGATATTTTAATGCGTTTTTATGGAATTTTCTTTTATGAATTATAAAAGTGATATATTATTTTGAAATATATAGAGGGAAACAGTTCAAAAAGTTTCTTCTTGATTGATCGAATTAATGATGGGAAAATAAATCTCAATTTAATGAAATGGTTGCATATAGACTACATTATTCTATGCTTCTGCAATGAAAATACTTCAATATGCATTTCATGGAATATATAACGTACTAAGAATTTCTGTATGAATCGTTTTTGAACTCGACATTTTCAATCGAAGTATGAAGGATATTCGGGAAATACATATCATATATGAAATAGAAATGTACTGGAATATTCTCTATGTAGAGAGAATTGAAAATTTTCAGCGAAATTTTCCGTAGAGTATTACTTTCTGCTTTTGACAGGAAAGAAATATATTAAATATACCTTGAATTTTAAAGGAAAATGATTCAGTAATATAAGCAGAATAAAAAATATTATTGTAAAAGGTAACATAGGTTATTTGATTTTATTTTTAGTGATATTTCATACAAGATCCCTAAATATCCGACAGAAATTATCCGTTCTGTATAGAGATGAATTATTAAACAATGAATTTACATAAAATACGTAAAAATAAATTTAAGAAAATTATTAGCTGAAAGAAAACTAAGTGTTTATATTTAGGGACAGAACTTACTGAAAGCGAAATTGTGTCTAAATTCTCTATCCTATTGAAAATTAAAGTTTATATTCCACATGAAAATAAAAATTCGAATAATTTGAAACAAAATGGAATATTTTGTAGTAGGATTCCCTTTTAGAGAGGAGTGTTGCCAGAAAATATTCAGTGACTGAGAGAGAGAGAGAAGTGCCAGAAATTAAAACTGTTTTCAATGATTATACAATTCTTTTATATAATTTTGTTGATTCTTAATTTGAACAAAAAAAAACACATTTCCTATAAAATGTTACAGTG
The DNA here is from genome assembly GCA_019973935.1 of Trichonephila clavipes. Classification (NCBI taxonomy): domain Eukaryota; kingdom Metazoa; phylum Arthropoda; class Arachnida; order Araneae; family Nephilidae; genus Trichonephila; species Trichonephila clavipes. The sequence continues at coordinate 39,918 of BMAU01016343.1, read as the reverse complement.
AAAACTAAGAATTATTTTGAAGCACAAGGTAATTTGAAAAAATTGTACTATTCAGCTTCTTTATTGAAACAATTGTTTGTCCTGCTGTTGTCAAATACATTTCGTGTCAACATGAGAGAATAAATTAAAAATAATTTGAAAGGTAACAGGACGGGCAACAAATTCATTTATGCGCTCAATGATTCCTTTATTCATAGAAATAAAATCCTTTTAACAGAACCACAGAGCTTAAATAAATGCGTTTTAAAAATCTATTTTGAATTTCATTCATGATTAATTCATTGTCGATTCTAATTCGTTTGAATCTCATTAATGCACCAAAAATAAATATAATAAGTTATTTTTGTAAACATTTAAATAAGGATATTTTAAAAATTTTTGAATCCAGTATTATATAAAAGTTACAGAATTATTATTGTAATTAACATCAATAGTTTTCGAAGATGTTTTTTTCTTTGACACAATACTTAATGAGCAACAGTAATTATAATATGAAAGACTGTTTACAATGGATTCAATTCAATTGTTTTCAGAAAATAATGAAGAATGATTTCGAAATGATGATTCTTTACAAAGTAATTCCAGTGAGAATGGAAATTAAGAATGGGAATTCACAGTAAATGAGTATTGAGTTCTTTAAATGGAAAATAAAAAAAACCCCTTTATTTTGTATACAGAAAATATCTAAAATTTTATATTTGGAAGCACTAGAGTGAATTTAATCTTAAAGATTGAGACTATTATATTGTATAAATATGATTTCTTTAAATGAATTAACGGAACAAAATGCATTATTTGTTTTTATTGAAGTGTTTATACAACTGAATACTAAATGACTGATATTTTAAAACATTTAATAAAAATACTGTTACGTTGGTTGGGGTTAGATGATTTTATGCAGATCATTGACAAAGAACAAGACAGTTCTTTAGGAGCGATGGGAATTTGTTGTCGGAAGTCAATTCTTGAAATACAGGATACACAGCAAAATTCGCCGACTAAATCTCAGAAAGTCTTCACACCTTGAACAGCGCACAGACAAAACTATCAGTGTCACGTAAGCAAAAGATTATTCACAAACACCGCTCGTCCTACTCAACAGTCGAGCTAGTCAACTTTTCGAGGTCCAGGCAAGACTACTAGTCGCTAGTCAAAACAATACTCACTCAGTTTCGGCGAGCATCTCCCTATTAATAGGCCTCGCAGATCCTTGGAGAAAGATCCGCCTGTGTCATAAGAATCCATAGGGTCCCCGAACTCGCCAAAAATGGTCACCAAGTCACCAACTTTGCTCTAATGTCAATATTTCACCAAGTTCCCATTGAATCGCCATTATAATGTATGGAACGGGACAATGCTTGCGAATATTACAATTTTTAACATAAAATAAATACAACATAAATATAAACGTATTGCGCATCCAAATATAAATTATTTACACTATTTTACACAAAATTTGTAAGAATATAAATGCATTTTAAATCTATAATCTGTATTGTACTAAAAAAAACAATATTGATCTATTTGGTAAAGTAGTTACATAGCATTGTTAAAGTCTAAAATATTGTTTCTTTGTTGCAACGGAGATGTCTATAAATTTAAATTCAGAGCCAAGGAATTTATTTCATTAAAGTCTCTCTCTCTACATATGTTACTCTTAGTGACAACACACAAAGTTTTTATCAACAAAAAATTTTTTGGTTATAAATTAAAAATATAACATATGTTACATTATACATTCTGTGAAATTACATAATCACCAATGAAGTTAGTTTTAAAAATAATAAGTAGAATAGAATACTTTTTAAAGAAAAAATTACGCTATTTTTACATATAACTGAAATTAAAATACTAGTTAAATGTAATTTATGATTTACATTTTACCAAAAGAAAAAGCCCTTAGTTTTGTGGAGAAATATTAAAGTCAAAAAGAAATAACAAAACTTGAAAACAAGTAGTTAAATTAGAGTAATACATTTTATTTTTCTTCTAGTGTGTCATAAATATTTTGAAATTTAATTAAAATATAAGCAACAAAAAATGAAGAAGAAAAGATTGAAAAACTGGAGGTAGTTCTTATTTTTTATTAAATTATGACATCTTGAATCGATAAAAATGATAATGTACTAGTATCGCATTATTTTTGCATTTTACTTTTAAGATTTAATCAATTTTCTTATCAATGTATTTACTAGAAAGAAAATGATATTTTTTCCGGCTGTATTAGCTCAACGAATCAAAATATTAACGCATAAATGATTTTGAATTATTTTGAAGTCAGATAAAAAGAGTTGTTAATTTATAACTTCTTTATTTAATATACGATTATTTACATAAATATAAATACATCTAAAATTAAGCGCTTTCTGTGAATTTCATTGTGTGTGAACTAAATTATTAATAAATAATCTATATTGCTTTTATTTCGTACAAAAAATTATATTGGTATAAAAACGTGATTTTTTATCATCATATAAATATTGTTTTACCACGCAAGAACCATACTGAAATTAAGAGTACTTTAAATTATTTAAATTAAAAAATAATCCTTTTTCTACCAGTATTTTGCAAAATTGATCAATTATTGAAATACAGATTTAACTGTTTCAAATCCACCAATATATCACAGGTGCATTTAATACGGCAATTTCACATAATTTCATAGCACATACATTGTTTTGCAAATTTGTAGCGTTTAAAAACAAATTTCAAAGGGAAAAATACATTTTCAATGACATAAAACTATTATTAAAAATAAAATTAAGAGTAAATTAAGAGAATTTTAAATTAAAAAATAATCCTTTTTGTACTCGTATTTTGAAAAATCGATCTGTTATTTAAATACAGAGTTTGAATAGTTTCAAAACCACCAATATATCACAGGTTTATTAAATACGGCGTTTTCACTACGTTGTAATTTCATAACACGACTACGGTTTTGGAAATTTGTAGCGTTTAAAAAAACAAATTTCTAAGGGAAAAGTATTTTTTTTCAATGACATAAACTATTCCTAAAAATAAAATTAATCTACTTAGAACTGAAAATAAAAATATTTCGGATGAAAAAAAATACTCTTTTTCTGAGAGAAGTGACATGAAATATGAAAGAAAAATAAAACACTTATTATTTGTGACATTCATTTGACAACATATTAAAATGCCAAAATAAAAAAGATTAAGATACATTAGACAACCAATTTACGTTTGACAAACCTTTTCAACTTGCAATAAACATTCTTTTCCCATGTAAAAATATTTATTTTAACTTCAAAACACACTTTAAAAGGGATCCATTTATAATTCCTAACCCTAAAAAGGAGCGAAAAAGTATTCGAGTTGAACAAGTGACTAAATAAAGGTAAAAATGGTGTCGACCCTCACGTTTTGACCCCAAGCCATCTCAGTGTCACGATTTTACAAAATGACTTTATTGTATTTCTTTTTCATAAGACGTTAGTTTCTCTTTTTCCTAGACAGTAAAAATGATAAGCTGTAAGAAAATGAGAGAAAAAAAAAAACGAGAGAGAGAGAGAGAGAGAAACCGTAATATTTTGTGTGCCTCAGGCAAGTTTAAAAATGGCGACTTATACTCAGAATGAGACGCCAATTTTTCCCGTTTTTTTCTCACCCTTTTTAAAAGAAAATACATGTTCTTCGTACCGGAATAAGGGTGTAGTAAGTCAGTGTTATTGTTAGACCCATATCTTAGAGGAAAAGGGTGAATGTATATTGAAAGAGAAAGTGACGAAAATGAAAAAGAATCGGGCCCCAAGGTTACGGAAAAGCAGGAAGGAAAAAAAATATTTGTAGAGATGCAAGGAAATTAAAGTTTATTTTTGAGAAAAAAAATGTGTTTTTTTTACAGTCATAAAATAAGGATCTTGAGACGTAGTGTAGCACAGTTATTTTTGAAGATGTCAAGTACATATTTGAAATATTTCCCTCCTGCATTTGCATATTTTCATAGGGTAAAAAGTACAAAATACTAGCTGACTGTTTTTTGTTTTATTTTGAAATTATGAGTTATGTTATTATATGCTGTTTATTTACCAGACAAAAACATAGACTCAACAGTAAATCAATTTGTGTAGTTTCCGGCATAATATCGTTATTTTTTAGTAAAATATTGTTATTATTATTTTGAAAAAGATATTCTTCATAACTAGTCATGTAGTTATCAAAAACGTAACGTGATATTGAGCAAATTTTTATGCAAATATTGAAATTATCTACAGAATTAGAAGTTAACTTCTTGGGAATACTCATTTTAAAAGAAACATAATTTATTTACATAAAGAGTAAATTTCTGTAAATTGAATTTTCCAAATAAAAAGAAGCACAGGGTGGGAACTTCTTGTTTCGAAAATACGATAAAACACACTACATGTTTCATTTGACTCTATTGTTTTTTTCCGCGCTTATTGGAAATTTTAATTTACACAGTTTTAAACGCAATGTCACCCTCCATTATTAATGCACTGATTCAGTCGATTTCAAAAACTTTGAGTCACCTTTTCAAGCATATAGATCGGGATATTGTCAATTTCGGCTTGAATATTATTCCATAGGTCTTTCAGGGTCTTGGGGCAATCTTTGTAAACCAGGGACTTGACATAAGCCCGCAGGAAGTAATCAGGACAGAATAAATCAGGTGAGCACGCAGGCCAGTTTAGATCCCCTCGCAGGGAGATCAGTCATTCGGGGAAGGTTGCTCTTTAAGTACCTAGGTGGTCTGGGCTGCGGCCCCATCTTGTAACCACACGTTGTTAAGATTCCTTTCTTGGAGAGCGGGTAAGAAGAATTGTTGGATCATTGTCACATACCGGTCTGAATTAACACACAAACTCGTTCCACATTTTCAGGTGTTCTAAAGATCTTCAGAGGTCCTTTCCCTTCTTTGGAGACATTCCCCGTTACTCTGAAGGTGTCCATCCACATTAAAACACATTTCCTATCAGGAACATGACCTCGTGAAGAAACTAAGAAGTGACAATGAAATGCACGTTGCACTGCAATCACCGACCGACCTTTAGAGAAATACACTTCCAAGGCAAAAGCGCACCACAACATGTTTGAGACTGAGACGGTCGGGAGCACAAATACCCCATTCCACCCCTTCCACCGACCCTTCCCTACGAACATCACTGGAACATGTTTAAAAAACATGTTTACAAAGTTTCCGCGCCCCATTCTGTATATGAGATTCGCTTTTGCGTTTATTTGGCTCCAACTCATAAATAATCATTGAGAGTTTTCAATAAAATTTCTTTACACAAACTTTTGACATTTTTCTTAGAAATTTAATGAATATAATAAGCGGAAACTCTCTACAACTAAATATTTTTATTAGTATCAAAAAATGTTCCTAATTGATCTTTTTCGATGAGAGCATTAAGCAAAAATAAAAAACTTAATATAAAACTAAAATGCATCAATATATGTAGTATTATAATCATATCCTGATTTCGTTTTATACGTTGCAATAGTAACATGCGTTAAAATATTGCACATCTCTTGGCATTTGGTTTTCTTAAATTTTGCATTACACCAAAGTGGCGAATATTGGTAAAATATCTCATAAGTTTGATCAACGGGCGACTCACCACACAACAGTAGGGGTTTCAGACCCAATTTAAATAAATATTCTTAAGGATTAATATATATATATATATATATATAGCAGTAAATAAATTAAAAATAAGACTAATAAATCTTAAAGCATCTTAAGATCAAACCAAAAGAACCAAGAACATGGAGTCCTCACAAACCAAAAAAAAAAGAAATTTAGCTAGAGTGGAAGAAACTATTATGATTTCCTGAGCTGTCACTGGCTTAGGACAGTAAAACAGGGTTAAACAGTGTTTTGTGAGATCGCAACCTTCCCCTACAGCAGAAATTTTCGACATAATAGCATAGGAGATAAACCAAGGTAAAGGCCCAAAATCCCACGTGGGTGAATATAACATCAATAGAATAGAATTGGAATATTAAATTACTATAGGAATCCGGGCGAAATATACGAGTACAAATATAAATATGTATAAACAAAAATATTTGCAAAATAGGTTAAAAATGATTATGACCATAAGTAATAATAATGAAAATATGCGAAGAAACTAAAATCTTACCCGATGTATATATATATATATATATATAGGTATGCCGAGTTTGATGATTTTCTTTGGTAACGATGATTTTCTCAGGCAAATATTATTTTATTTTTGATTATCTTTGAGATGTTTAGTTTATCTACAGCTCAAAAGGTAGTTAAGCAACCTATTTTCAAAGATGCCAAAACTCTGCCTGCAACATCCTGAACACCAGTCTAAGTAAATGCGCAATAGTCAACATTACTTTTTACGAATATTTATGGGGAAATTAAGATTTGATTGCATGACTTGATTTACGTATTATCTTACATAACTTTGACGTTCACTATTTGATAATTATTTTGAATTTCCTTCTGTTGCCAATTAGTTTGAGACTCAGGTTCTCTCAATTTGCAGCAATCTCGGCCCAGAACCTGAAATCATAAACACTCACATCCGCTACTAATGCAATCAGCCGCAACTTTCTAATTATGTATGTGTGTGTTCTATTTTTTAATATTTACATTTTTAACATATGCAGTTGAAACCTATTTAATATATTACAGAGGGCAATTGCATACTTGTAGAATATTTTATACTTTAAAAAATTAGCTCCTTAAAATTTTAAACTTTAAAAACTAGCTTCTTAAAATTTTAAAATTTAAATTTAGATTAAAATTTTATTTTTTTCTAATTTTTGCAGCTTTTTATTGCATTTCTGAGTAGCCGCGGAAATTTAATGATCATGGAGTTGTCGATTTGCGGTTTAGATCCCTATTGCCACTCAAGAACCTCCGTGTAGAGGAACTGATTCCAGATGCCCAACGTGGCTAAAAGTTCTTACGTTTCTTTGGTGAGGAAGTTATGTGAGCGGTGTAGTGTCGTAGAACTAAAAATATAAAGCTGGAGTGATGCTTTAGAAGTTTATTCACAAAAACACACATATACAAGTATTTACATTAATTAGGAGAATGTTCTAGGTAAATAATAATTATCTCGAATGATTGGCTTTTAGAGAAAGCATTAAATAATGTATCAGGAAGGCATCCAACACACCTGCTTCCGGCAGATACATCCTGTGAGCTCTCTGGGGGAGCTCACAGGAATCTCTCTTTGAGAGACCACTGAATTATCTCCTCACAAAGCTTGCCGGTGGAGCTTACCAACTTCTCTTTTTGAGACACTGTCACAAAATTTCCAAATCATACCTAGTTTGCCGACGGAGCTTTTTCGACCTCTCTCGTTGAGAGACAATCCTCGAAAATCCCTGATGTGGCAATCGCGCAGGCGCAGTACCTTAGATCAGTCCGCATTGCCACCAAGAGTTTCAGAATTAGTCTACAGTGGAATGCTGGTTCAGATATTGTCCTCGTCACTTGAAGAAGGTTCAAAATTACGAGATCCTTCTCCAACGGCTCTTGTGTTGGCTTATAATAAGATGTTAAGAGGACACAGTACGATTCAAATCACAAAAATCGGTCAAAAAATCAAATTTAATATTTGTAGCCTAAATTATTCTTCATATACTTTTCTATAACCTCACAAAATTTGAAAGCTCTAAACCTAAAAAACACATAAATATGATAGCTTTTACGTTTGTTTTTATTCACATCCCTATGTCGAATCAAAACTTTGAACTTACTTATCTCAGAAAGATAAAATAACTAGTTGATCTTCATTTAAAATGCTAAGGTTTTTTTCTATTGAGCCTAATGTTTTGAATTTTTTTACCTATCGTTAAAAATACATGTAACAAAAGTTGGTATGCATTTTTGAATCAAAGCAATAATTATTTTTTAAAAAATATTTGAATTCAGGATTTTATACATTTTTTAAGGAATTTTCAATAAGCATTCATAAAAAGAAGTATTGTACGATTACCAATCATATTATCGCGAAACCCATACAACTTTTGTTATTCATAGTTTGACGTGCATGAAAATCAAATTTCGTAAATGTAAGTTAACTTTTGTAGGAGGAGTAGCATTTTAAAATAACTTCAAAAATTGTTTTTCCTTAAAAAATTAAACAGCTAGCTTTTTATGAAATTTTTGGCACAAACTCTGTTTTACATAGTATGCACTCATAGGAGGCAACAAAAAAGTTTTGAAAATCCTTAAATTAAAATTTTTTGCGTAAATCGTACCATGTCCCCTTAATTTATACTAATTTACTATTGTATTTCCGAAACATATTATGTATCTTAAACTAACTAGAATTTTTCCTTCTCAAAACATTTCTTTTTTAAATTTGTTGCGTTATTTAATGGCAGTTAAAAATAACTAAATTCTAAAAGAATCACGTAATGAAAAAAGTTTGTTTGAAACCAAATTACATTTCTCCAACTGTGTACCATCCAAGAAGGAAATGACACGACTCAATTACTTCATACACAAACCTTTTAAATGCTTTTTTTAAAAGCAGTTTTCCTACGCACACAAAAAATAAATATGTAAAGGCATACTGTGCGAGAAAGAAAAGGAATAACGACATGGGACTCTTTTCATTCTAGAAATAGAAGAAATGATCACTGGCTACAAGAGCCATAATTTAAACTTCTACGATCAAAATGATAAATTCTCCCTTTGAAGAAAAGCTGGAGAAATTCAAGAGCTATCCACGTTTTCACAATTCCAGCGAGGACCTCACTTTATTTGCTGAATCAGCTTTCCCATGGGAGCCCTTTGTGAAAGCTCTTAACAAAGGAGAACCGAGAAACTGAACACTTAGCACATTTTCTCGCGCTCTGAACTTTTTATTTATTTTAGATGGAAACTCTAAGCAAGGACTACTTTGATTCGTGAAAAAATTCTGTCGATATTTTTTTTAAGTGAAACTTTTTTTTGTATGTGTTCCGTTAAGTGAGAAAGTAAAATTCCAGGCGTTCCGCTTAATTTTGTAATTTCTTTTTTGCGCGTATGTATTATAAACAAATTTTAATCATTATTTGGAAGTAGGGAAATAGAAATTGTTTACCTTTACATTTTTAAAAGGAAAAATAAATTCTTAATAATTTGAATTATGGAAGCTTTTTTACAGTAGTTTGTTTGTGAAGTGAAAAACAAAATTTTAAACTTTAAATTTTAATTTTAGAATTTATGCAAGTCAAATTTCCAAAGATTTATTAATTTTAACACTTGATTGTTAAGATTAGAAAATGGACCGTCAAATCAATAAATATATTTTTCTGATTTTTTTTTTAAATTTGGGAATTAAATAAAAGCATTATTATGAAAAATGAAAATACAACGTCAATGATTTTAAGTTTAATTTGCTCAAATGTTTAGTAGTTTTTAAAAGCATTGATGAAAGCAATGGAGCTGTATTAAATGTCAACAGAAATGTCAAAAATTTCGTGTTCAATGCTTAATATATTTTGTTTTCAAAAATAAAACATGCAAATTTTTGAAGTTTTTTTAAAAATGAAATAAAAACTCTACTACTATTCGCGTAATTTCACATGAAATAATAAAATAATTCTTTCAAGAATTATTATTTAAGTATAAATAGCTACAAGAGAACGTTCATTAAATATATTTGGAAATATCTACAACCATATATATATATATTAACATAAAATAATTTCTTAGAACTTTAAAGATATAAGAAAAACTGAAACACGCTGTGCATTTATAATTTTTAAAGGGACTGCTGAATCACATCAATGTTAGGGTTTTTATATCTCTTTCAAACAGTAAACATCCTCAAACTTGAAGGAATATTACTTAAAATGATTATATTTTACAGAGTAGAAATTTTCTTTCACCAACATACTATGCTATCATATTTCTAATCTTATCAATTCCCTCTGATTAATGTTTCAAAATTTTATAAGTTTTAAATTACTTTTCGATAAAATCAGTTACTAAAATTAATTTATTTAATAGAGATAAAATTTTTAACTTCTCTCTCTCTCCTTTGAGACTTTTACGAAGTTTTATGGAGAGCAGAGCTGTTATACATTAGACTAAAAGATATCCAATTATGAAAATTAATCTTCTTAAAAATGTCAGAATATAACACGAGATATTCGATAGAAAAAAAAAGTTATCAGATTTTTTTTGTACGTAATTTGTGCTCATCGTAAACAAAAGTATGTGTAACTAGATTTTGGATACTTATGGAAAATAGCTGTGCTTTGTTCTAAGGAGAGTAAAAAACCCATCTGCAATGTTTGTAGAATTTTAAATTAAGGGGAAATTAATGAGGTTTCAAATTAAAAATAATGAGTTACAAGCCGATGATTAGAATTAATAAAAAAACTTAATCGTGCTTTTGATATAAATAATTAAAAATTAAGCGGGAACTAAAACATGCGCAACGATAAAAAGAAAAATAATTTATCAATGAATATTAAATTGACGTGGGTAACATATTACATTAATTAAGGACAATAGTACTTTAATTGAAAATTAAAAAAAAATTTTTAAAAATTTTTAGATAAAGGATTATATTTAAAACCTTTTCATTGATAAATTACTTTTTGCAAAGAATTAAACTTAAAAAGTGATAAATGATTCTGATTTATTATTGATAACATTTTTCTTGGAAATGATTTGGAGGCATCATAACCTGTATTGTTCTGAACTCCAAAAACTGCTTCAAAATAATTAAATTTAAGGAAAACTCCTCTATAAAAAAAAACGTAAGATAAACATTTATTTTAAAAAAGTTCAGTCTTCAATTCTGGATTTTCAGATATTTATTGTTATTCAAGTAAACATTTTCAAAATGTTATGCATTTCAAAGTAATTTTAATAATTGTCTTTAAAAATGCATACTTTTTTTGGTTAATTCCAGTCAAAGTTGCATCAACAAGAAACAATTTCAAAACAAAGAAGTAATTCTTCATAAAGCACACCATTTAAATTCACTAAAAAAATGTGAGACTTACTTAAAAAAGTTATAAATGACAAAACAATAAAATAAAATAAAAAACAAATAAAATGATAACCTTTTTTTTCCAAAAAAAACCAAACATTATTAATTTTTTTAATTTTGAAAGAATATTGAAATGTTTCTATAAGTTCTTAACCAGCATAATAAATTATTCTACAAAACTTAGAAAAGATATAAATTATGGAATCAAAAAACTGATATTTAAGTAAATACATTTAAAAAGTTAATAAACTAAAAGGGAAGACTATTAGATTTTCTAGTGCAATATTCGTGACTTAAGGAAGGGAAGTAGTGTTAAACTTGCTTTATGGGATTCCAGCCATTTCTTCAAAAGGAAATTTATACATTGTCGTGTAAGAAAATTGTAGAAGAAAACCAAGCTGCAAAAAAGATTTGAGCTTAATTATTGTACGTGCAAACTAAAACAAACATTAATATAATAAACAATTAATTAACAATGTAGAGAATATATATATATTATACATAGAGAGAGAGAGAGAGCTATGAAGAGGCCATTTGTATCGATTTTATCAAATACGTCCACCTACAAAACATTTTTGTATATACATCTTTCTAGAAACATTCTAATAAGTAGTAATGAAAATAAGTTATCATCGATGTAATCAGAGATTATTTAGGAAAGAAATACCAAAGAAAATATCTCCAAAGTTTGTTACTATCACAAAGCTTATCCGAACACGTCAAAAAATAAGATCCTTACAAGCCATGAAGAAACATTACAATCTATCCTCCACGAAATTTGTTGAGTTTTCTTTTTGCGTCTGTACGTCTCCAAATCCCTTCTCTTTTGTAAAACAGACGATTCGAAAGGAGTTGTTTTATCTTCTCGATTATTCCATTCTTACATGTAACGTCATCCACCTCCATTACACAAATTACGAGGCCTGATGGGTAATTTCTTTGTTTTGAGAAGCATAATAGCTAGCGGAGTTAATGCTGACTTCTATTAAAGATCTTCTATATCACTGCTTTGAGAGAGGCTATTATAGAAATGAGTAGAAATGCTGCTGGTAGCATATCACTTACGGACCTAAATCTCTTGTTTGACAAGAAGAAGGCAGAATCAGCGTCTCATTCGACCATTCCATTCCACACCGTTGCCATTTGTTGTTGTTGAAGAATTTTCGTTAAAGAGAATAGCTTAAAAAAGAATGATGTCTACGTTAATGATACTGCTTCACATTTATTGACAATGGATTCGCTTACATGGCATTAGGTTTATTGATGTAATTGACTTGTTTGTAAAAGTAACATTGGATTGTTCTTAATATATTAGGTATATTGTTGCAGATGGGGTATTAGTTTCCATCGTGGTACTATTTATATCGATAGTAAAATTGGCTGTGGTGCGGGTGGAAATATAACAAATAGATCTTAACTTGAATTGATAAGGAAAATATGCAATAAAAAAGGATAAGTTGGCTATTAATTTGGAACAATTAGAAAAATGTCAGGTACAAATGTTATGAATACTTTTCTTAAAAAAAGTATCAGATCTTTAATACATAATTGTTGAATTAAGTGTGACATGTATTAATAAATTTCTGCTTCGTAATTTTGTAAAAGACCGTAGGATAATATTTTTTCACTTTTTGTGTGATTTTCAAAGTTTGCAATATAACTATCCCATGCTTTAGAAACCCTAACACACACATATACTTTTAGATAAATAATCCGTTTGATTAGGATTAATATCAGTGGATACTTAGCTTTTTCTTTTATTTGTAGCTAAAATGCAAACAAGTCAATACAATGTTCGAGAGAAATAAATATTTGAAATTTTCAATGGAACCAAATAACATCGAACGCAATTAAAGTGTAAAATACCATACTAATTCAGAAATTAACTTAATTGTGAGTTGCTAACTAACTTCTCATTATTGATGAATCATCGTGATGCGTCTGTGGTAGTGGTCATGGTCACGATCTCGTGTCCGGCATTGTATAATCGCTGGCTCAAGTCCTGACGTCACCGAAAAGCCTCTGTATAGATGGGGTTAAAGTACTATGTTGTTGTTGTTGCTCATGCCACCTATCTGACAGAGTCAGATCGAGGCCCACGAAATTCATCGTGGCAATGTGCTAGATGTACGCTTGTCGTTGGCCTTAGCCTTGAGCACCATATAGGTGACAGTGCGATTTAGCTCAGTGAAATTCCCGAAGAGACGATAGAACATTACAATAGATGGCTTGATTGATTGATTGATTGAATATTAACGTCGCACTGTTCAGCTACACGAGGGCTTTTGGCGACGGACCACGTAATTTTGAACCATGGTCAAGTGACGTGGACGACACCTGAGCTGGCACCCCCCTCTCCTAGCTACCACACCACACCAACGGGAGGACGTTTCAGCTCTCGACAGATTTAACGTGCATCGCTGCCCTACACGGCGGGTCTTTAATGGTACTGGGATCAAACTCGTGACAAAGCCAGTCACGATCCGATACCTATACCACTCGGCTACCGCGGCCACTACAATAGATGGCACCATCATCCATCTCCACCTCCACAATTTAGGCATGGAACTGAAGTGGAGGGACATTTTCTCCAGTTCCCTGCACTCGTGATTCAGCCCAGAAGACTTTCGGAACCACTGATTTAACGAGCACGTACTCCGTGTGTACTCGGAGGGTATTTGGCGGTACGGGCATCGACCTTCCGGTCCGGAGTCCGGTGCTCTAACCACTAGGCTACCTACGGCCCTAAAATGGAAGAATCTGGGGATCGAACCCGATGCAAAGCATTGAGAGCGAATGACTCTGACCACTAGACCACGGGGGACTCAAAAGTACTATAAATCTAGTTAGTCTTAAAGTTCTCTTATTGTTGTGAAAGTTTGAAGAGCTGGTGACGTTTTTGTCACTTGTGATTATGGTTCAGAATTAAGAAGTCTTTAGCCAAAAACCTTGGTGTTGCTTGGAGGTGCGACGTTAGTAAACGCCATTCAAGCCATCGTGTACTAGTTCTAGCTTCTTGCTGACATCTATTGGCCATTCTTTTAAATGCAAAGAACTAACGCACTGTGATGTCTATCATCACGCACGATTTCTGTATCACAAGCACTTTTAAACGTTTCGTTTTGTTATCTTATGCTTTATTTTGTAACTTTACTCTTTTTATACTCTCCCTAGTATACGTCTCATCCTTGATGTCAATGCATTAACACCTCGACTTACGTAAATTCGGAGTTATGCGATTTTCAAATATCATTGATTTGCATTTTTTTTAATCACTGAAACTCAGACGGAGATAGAGCCAGATCCTGATGAAATTTGTAATTTTATTGAAAAAGTTGTCGAACTTGCCAGGCAAAAAAATTTAGAAGAGAATAGTTTTGACCTTCTGGAACTGCTGGATTCTCACAATCAAGAGCTGACAATTGATGATGTCATAGAAATGCATGGGCAAGACTTTTGAAAGAACTCTAGCGTCGTTAGACCCAGTTCAATCAGAAGATAGAATGACGATTGGGAATTTGTCTGAAAGCCTCAGTTTTACTGAAAAAGGTTACAAATTTTTAGAAAATATCTCCAACAAAGAGTGTATACCCCCCAATTAATATAAAAAAAAATTATTAGCAGGCTACGACGAAATTTGGTAGGAGAAAAAATTCTTCGTCGGTAAACTACTTGTTAGATTTTATGAAACATACTATACATTAAAAGATCTTCGATTTGCGTATTTGCATGCGTGTGTGAGTGTTATCTAAGATTTTATGAAACCTTTTTTTCCTTAATTATTATTTTTTTGTCTGCGGCCCAACTAAAAATAATTTATACATATTTATATGCGAAATGATACTCCCCCAACTTTCGAGGTTATCCGTCCCATCTATGGAGTAAGCTCGGGTATTTCTGTGTATTTATTTTCAGGAGAATTACATGCATAAATTATACCTTCATTTCTATTTGTAAGCGAATTGTAAGTTAAATTAGTTTATTACGCTTTATGCAGTAGTTTCACAAAAAATATTGAGGTAATAATGTATTAAAAAGTGTTAATCCCTCTCTGATTTACCGAGTCATTTGATACGGAATTTCCACCTATTTTTATACAATAATTAAAGTCCTATCGAATAAAGGTCCAGAAAAATGACAATTATTGTGAAACAAACTTTGAGAAGCAAACTATGCACTATTTAACTAAAGCTTAAAATAATCTACATTTTGATTCAATTTGTGTGTGTGTGTGTGAAGGATCAAATTAAAATTTTTTTCACTCTCCCCCCCCATATGCTGAATGTCTTTTAAGGGAAGGGATAGATCAAATTCTCAGCACAACCGTTTTGTCTACATCCCACTTCCTATTTTTTTTAATAAAAAAATTAGATTTTACTTTTGAATATGATGAAGCAATGCAAAAAGTTATAGTGTACAAAACTATATTGTGTCAATGTATTTCTGTTTACGATTGGTTACTAAGATAGATTACTACGCACAATTTTTTTTGCTTACAGATATTTTTTTATTGGCACCAAATGACCCTGCATGAATGAAACATTGGGTGCAGTCCAAAACAATTACCCCCCAAGAGATGCCATTGGTTGTGAATGGTAAGTGAATGCCATCTTTCGTTCATTGGTATCAAAAATGGCAAAAACTTCTCTCTCTCTCTCTCAATATTTCTTCAATTTCATTAAATATTTTTAAAGCATCTCTATTGTGCTTAACAAGTTTAAAAAAAGAAGTTACTCAGTAAAAGAACAATACGATATCAGAAGATAACGTATTAATTATTCAAATTTATTCTTAAAAATATTCATACAATTTCTGTCATATATTGAAACTAAACTTTGTATGAAATAAAATGATAAATCACTATTTGTTTCGTAATAGACATTCTTTAAATACCCAATATTATAATGTAAGCATTTGTGTATAGATAACCTTAAATTTATTTATTAATGATGAAAAAAAAATTTTTTAGAAAACTAATACAATAGCAATAACTGTTTCAAAAGTGGGCTTAGCATACGGTTTAAAAATTGCCGATAGCTTTCCTTTAAATGATTTTTAAATTTTAAGATTGCTGAGTACATTCGGTAAATTATTTTTATATTAATATATTAGCCTAAGTGCTAGTGCTTGCTAAAAATATTTTGTACTTTTTTAAAGACTGTCATTTAAGCGGTACTATTTATACTAGTAGTTAAAAATACAAAAAAAGTTTCACATTTTATTTATATTTAATAGTTTTTGGATATACTTTTTTTTTATTAAAGTACGAACAATTGCAAATATATAAATTAACTTTTTCTGCAATTTTGAAGTTGTGAGGCTTCTATTTCATCTAAAGGCTGGGAAAAACAATTCAAATGATTTATTTTGAAAGACAGTCTAGTAATTTGTCTCCAAAAATCGTGACAGTCTCATTTCAATTCCCCAGCTCATTTCATTTATTTTGTTTTGAGAAAGTCTTCATTTTTTCAATAAATTACGAAATCATTTCCTCATTAGTCACTACAATTTTAAACGGAACTTTGAATTACAACATGAACTGCAAAACCGTATGGTATGGGTATAGTTAATTGTTAAAAATTAATTCTAAATATTTAATTTTAAATATTTTGTCAGGAAAGAAGAGTAGCACAAGAATGTGGATAAAATTTGAAACTGGTTATTATCGATAGAGACAGACTTTTCTGATGATGAAAGTGATTAAAACCGATTCGGAAACGGCACAGACCATTACGAAATAGCTATGATAATTACAAAATGCAAAACTACTTACATTTCGTTTTCATAAATGAAATGAATTTAATTTTGAATATAAGCTTATTTTAGGGATCTAAGCCAATAATAACCACCACGCTATGACGATCGTTTTGGCGTAATGATTAAGATACTCGTTTTCGGGTAGGAAGGGACCCAGTTTTGATCATCCTATATTGACTGAATTAAGAAAACGAAACTTTTTTTAACTGTCGGGGCGCCATCTACTGCAAGATAAATAAAGTAATAAAAAATAATAAGAAGAAAAATAAATAAAAATAAATGAATAAAATTAAAATTAAAATAAATAAATAAAAGTAAAATTAAAACAAATAAATAAAAACACGCTCTTCGTAACAAATGAACAAAAAAAATCGTTCGCCTACCACCGACTCACAGGTGGGAGAGTAGTGCAGCGGTATCTAAATAAATCAGTAATAGCCACCACATGATGACGATCGTTTTGGTGGGATGGCTAAGATACTCGTTTTCAAAACGGAAAGCGCCCAGATCGAATCTATCCTACAGATCTATATACGAATTTCTTTCAGAGAATTAATTATCTTTCAGCAATTCGTTTTTGCAAATTTCTACAGAGAGTGTACACGTTTTTTAAATTAACTTTAACTTTACTTTGTTTGGTGGTGGGGGTGGGGTTAATTTTTTTTAAAAAAAATTTTTTGCAACTTTTCTATGTTCTTTTTTAAGAAGTATCTTTCACGTAAAACGAGATTTTATAATACTAAATTAATACAGAAAAAAGTTTGATTTCATTAGCCATCAAAAAACTTTTGTTTTAACTAAGAGTAAACTGTATCCTTTTTAAAAGCCTTATTTTATCAATAATGAACATAACTTCAAAAATATAACAGCAAGACCCTTCCCTTATAGCTTGTATTAAATTAAAATAAAATTCATACAAAAAATTAAGCAATTTTTCTTATTTACTAGTCCAGTTTTACACTTAACTAATTGATATGTAAATAGAAATTGAATAATATTTGGAACATAATCTATTAACAATATTACAGCAAATGTGATACAGCGTTTATATTTCGATAACTGTTTCTTCGTAATTTGATTTTAGTTTTACATATTTTTGATTTAAACGATTTTTCTATTTAAAACGTTTACACAATACTTTACAAATGTTTTTAATAAATATTTAATAAGTACCAATTATAAGAAGGAAAAAAGTAACTTAAAATTGTATAAAATACTTAAGTATTAATCAAAACTGATCATAAAACTTTATTACGAATTAAAGTCATTTCATAAGCTTGCAAATTTTAATTTACACACATCTCATTAAATATCAATTCATAAGACAGAAATACAAAGGAAATGCAAGAATAAAATGACCTGAAAGTTTAACAAATGTTTCCCTGAATAATATTTAATTGTGAATAACAATTATCCCAAAATTTAGGGAGGATTTATTGAAGAAACGAAAGCAATTATGTATAATGAAATTATAAATGCAATAGAAAAATATAAATTGAATATTTCTCGGTACATTATACACATATCCAACAGTTTTCTAACAAACATTGTGAAAATGAAAACTTTATTTAATTATACTCCATTTAATTAATGGTTAATAATAAACTTTAGTGATGCTACTTTATGAAAAAGTTTATAAGCATTTTAGTGTCAAAAATGCGAAATTCATTTGTGTGTTTATTGAATGTATGAACATAAAGATTTAATTCATAAGCTTAAGTATTCAATTAAATAATTAACATTTATTTAAAATACTATTTAAATGGGAAAACATTCACAATATTAATGTTACTTTGAACAAGCTTTATATTTGTATTAGATGGAATTTCAATTGGTCTCTTTGAAAACTGCCTTCTAGACAATAAAGGTAAATTGTAAAATATTTTTACTAGAAAAAAGAAAATTATTGTTTCAGTGTAAATATATAAACCGAATATAGTGTTCATTCAATGAGTATTTTTATTTCCAACTCAAATATATATATTAAGCAACAATAATGTATAAAACATATCGCGAAAAATTGTTCCATAGATAATTTTTGAATGCATATTTAAACAAATTCATATTTGTAAAGTTAAGCTTTACTTCTTCGAAAAAGTATGTAAATAAATGGCTTATAATAACAAAGACACCAATGTCAATATTAGTAGTTTTAAAAACGCCACATGTTAAGAAATAGAGACCCGATTTGATGTAGAATAAAATAACATTAAGCGTAATAGTAATAAATAAATGCTTGTTTACAGAGAGTTGCTTCTGAAATACAACTCATATTTTAAAGCATTGATTTTATGTTTGCTAATATTCGCAGTATTAATTTTTTTCTGTCAAATTGGGCTGCAGATTGGCAATTACTATTGCTGCTCTGGTACATTCCCCAGGAGCTGGTGTTACTTTTTAATATGGTACCATATAGGTGGATATCAACAGCCTCAATTTAATTTTGACGCCCAGTCTCCTTTCCTCCCCAGAGCTCTGACTATATGTGATATTTTTATTTAATTTTACCTAGAGAGCCCAAGCCAAGCAAGCACTTTAGGGATCTCTAAAATGCCGAATAATCATACGGCATGTATGCTGTCGATTTTTGGCATCATAAAAATCTACTCACTAGGTTTGGGACGTTTTTAAAATAATATATAAACTAAAATATTCTAGAGACGCAGGTATTTTCCTATATAGTTTCATACAGTTTAAGTTTTTTTTGTGGGTTTTTAATTGATCTTTAGTAGTTTTTTTTAGATATGTATCGGTTTACTTGAGTGGAAATGTTACAAACTTATGAAGTACTTATGTATTAAGAAGTCGACCAATTCCACCAAATAAAAGGACTTCTACCAAATAATTTCACAGTTATTGTTGTTTTGACATTGTTCAAGAACGGGTTTTCACTATTGGCTGTATATCGCGATGATTGGAGACGTCTTTTGATTTGAAGAAATTGTGGTCGACGGTATAATACGTAAGTACTAAATATTGTAATGTAACTGTACTGGGAAAGTTTGTGTTTTTTTATTTTTAAGAGAGAATCTAGTAGTCATAAGAGCTATTTGAATCTATCTGGACCATCAATTGCAAAGTATGCAGTCTTTAAAATTCAAATAAGGTATATGAAGCAATTTTATTTTTGCATCATTATAATTTATACTAAGATCTACAAAATTGTATTGGAAAGAAAATAGAAGGCACAAACGATCAAATTTTTCACTGCAATAAATAAATGATTCGCAAAACTTGTCAAGGTCATTTTATTGCATTCCAAAGCCTTCGAATAAGTTGTAATGACAGCAGCGCAATGAAAATATTCGTATTTCGGAAAGACGTATATATACGTCTGGAGTACTTAAAACTACAGTTGTACGAGACAGATACATACGCTGGTAGCAGTTAAGGGTTTAATTAAGAAAAATCCTATAGCAACCACCTAAAGTGTATTATATAGTTATGGAAGTTTAATACAAATATTATGAATTTAAAAATGTTTTCCGTTTTTTTAGATGTATTAAGATGAAAATTAAAGAATGTTGTGTTTCTTTTTTTGGTTGTAAAAAAATAATAAAATAAGATTTGAAGTAGGTTTTCAAACACATTTCGCTTAACTAACCTCTTAGGCTACTTTAGGACGTTGTTTGATATTGTTACACAATGCCTTGGGATGGAACCATTATTTTTACAAAGCAGTATTATATAACCAGAATAACGAATAATTGCAATTTGTTGTTGGATAACGAATTATCCAAACATCAAATTGCAAGCACTTTAATATTTCACCAGATGAGACTGGGCAGAATTTTTGGTACTGTTTTGTAAGATTGTTATATGCCTAAAGAAAATACTTTCTGTCTAAAGACAAATAATTAACTCTTCCAAAACATCCTCGAAATTAATTTCAAATAAAATCGAGCTTCATTCTACAATTCGAGTTAAACCTTTCGAAAAATTACATCACCAAAATTCTTCGAACAGGAATAAAATCCAGTCCTCTTCACTTTCCAACTCCGATAAACGAACAAAAACAAGAAAAGGAAGAGAAGTACCGCTTCCAAAATCTGGTAACATCATGTTAAAGATAACGCTCTTCTCAATTGAATTCCGAAAAGATCTACCGGCAACAAAAAAAAATATCAAAAGTCTCGAAATGAAAATCAAAACAAAAACTTATTTCTGACTATTACTGAGCCGTGAATAATCCAGGCATTCATTTTCAATGAAGCGTAGCAAAAATGGCTTCGTTTTCAATGGTCCTTCTATTCACTTATATGTCTCCATCTTTTGAAAAGAGCAGCAATTGAACCAGATTCATTCTGCATTCGGCCTGCAGTTGCATCAATGCTTTTATTTCAGGCTAACTTTCAACCCTATGGGTATTCAATACATCATCTGCCGTTCCTGCTGGAGAAGAAAAAGATAGCCTATTCTGGATCAGTCTGCTGAAAACTGAATTTATGATTTTTCCCTCTCGTCCCTCTCTCTATATATACACACATATACACTCGTGGATGAGAAAATGGTGCTTTTGTTTCCTTTTTTGTGCCTGGAGGGGGGGAGGGAATGTCTTATAACATAGAGTAGGGAAAATAAAGCCAAGAAATGTTTCTTGTGATGATTCGTCTGTCGTTCTGAAAATGCTGAATTTTGATGTTATTTGAGTTTTCTGGAATAGAATAAAGTATTCGAAACTGTATGTTTTGAAAGGAAAAAATGAATTCACTTCTGCTCGCTGGAGTTCTAGATGGATGTTTACTGAGTAAGTAAGATGTAAAAAAACGACACAAAGTTAAACCTCGAAACAATTGTAGAAATCAATGTTATTACATAATTTACAGACATCGTTTATCAGCGATTAGATTAGTACTCTAATTCAGATGAATTTGTATATATATAACAGAGAAAGGAAAATTCTGAAACCGAAAATTAAGAACAACAAACCAATATGTAAAGTCAATTAAACAAAATGGAAAACTATTATGTTTTCTAATGTTGTCACTGACTCATGCCAAGAAAGTAGGGTTAAAATTACTTTATAGAATCCCAACCTTCCCCTCCAGCAGAAAATTTATACATAACAGAGCAAGAAAATAAACCATGACTGCGAAAGATTTAAGCTTAAAATGTGCATGCGTGTAATCATATATTAATCTACTAAACAATTAAACTAAAAAGAATTCATGCCTAAATGGTTTGTTGCAAAGATACTCTCAACTATATTTTCAAGAACTTAATCCTAATTTGAACAAGTCTTCCCCTGTAAATTATGCGTATAAAAATATATTAGATTTAGCTAGCATACAAATATTTATTACGATTTATTTCGTTACTATATATTAGTAAAAAATTATGTATAGATTAAATACATAATAAAATACTTTTATTATGTATTTACATTATTATTTTTACATTAAATACTTTTTTTACACTATATCCTACACTATCTTTTAATGTTGAAGAACATATCCCCAAATTTATCATATGCCGCATGAATTTTTTTACACGATTTTTTAAGGAATGTATCTACCGTGTAAAACAAGAGTTGCGTGTAATTATGTCTCTTTATACTGAGAGCAATGGCTTCAGCTAATAATTATTTTCATTTAATAAAACAATACATTCATGCAAATAGTTTCCAACGCAACTTTTAGTAGTAGTTCTTATAGCTTAAGATAATAAATGTGAGTTTTCAAAATATATTTTTGCTGTTTTTTTAATTATTCACAAAATTAAAATAAGCATTTTACATCTGTCTCTAAGACAATGTACGAAAGCAAAGATTAATAATTATAAAGGCAAAAAAAATCTAAATAAAGACTTTTTTGGCTGCTGAATTAAAATAGGACACTGATCCATTTTTTTAAAAATAAAATGTAATAATTTATTTTTGTCTTAATTAAAAGTAAACTAATTAAACACATTTGTTTTTATCCCCAAAAATAAATGCATAAAATAAAAACTATACCTACAAAACATGTGTACTATTTTATAATTACTGCGTTGATATAAAAGTGCATAAATTTATTTTTAAAGCGCCCCTTTAAGCATGCATGGGAAATGAAGACTTAATTTTTCCTTGCCCGTTTAAAATGTAATTAGCACTGTAACATAAAAGTAATTAATAATCCTAGTCATAAATATCAATACAATTTTTTGAACCATTTCCGGCTAAAATAAAGAAAAACGCCTATCTGACTAATTAGTTTTACTCAATTAGCGCAGCGGGTTAGCAAAACCTCAGTAATTTATAATAAACTTTTAGTTTTCGCAATTAATCATAATAATAAAAAGTCATTCTTTTGTTTCCTTGCTAATGGTAGGTAATGCTTCTTCTGCAGTTAATAAAAAAAGCTTTAATCTAATTTGCTGACGTTTGAGAAAATTCAGGACTACATTGTAGCGTTCAATATATCGTTTTTGAATAAACCTGTGTTAAATTATTATCCAGAGTAAAGATAATACTTTAAATTCAATAATTTTGAAATGATATAAAATAATTCACGGAAGTAAACGAAACATGGAGTATGATATAAGTTCTTTCAAAATAGGTGTTAATCAGTCTATGTTGTGTTTATGATGCCAGAGTAATTCTTTTAAGTATTCGTATGATAATCGTTTGGTATATTTATGCACAGAGAAAATTCTATACAGTATTTTAAATCAAACTTAACTATTTTGGTTCCAAAAGTTTTACATTTTTTTTTATAACTTTACAAGAAGGGTTTTTTATTGATAAACTATTTTCTTTTTTTATATTATTCGTGTTATTTTATTCCAATTAAATTTTTTAAATGTTTTGTATATGTATATTGCTACATAATCTGATACAGGCTTGATACATGTTCTCATATTGAAAAATATTTCAAAATTGACAAAAATTAATTTTAGAAGAACAAATATAGGAAGTTAGTTTGTGTCTCTATGGCATTTCAGTAAAATCTTTTTATAAATACAAACAAATTAGAATTTTCAGGCGTAAAATTCAAAATTTTGTAGCATAATACGAAGTAAAATATGGAATATATTGTGAGAAGATTACTTTTATTTTTACTTTTATTATTATTATATTACTTTTATTCTTATTTTTTTGCATTGAATAAACTATAAGAATTGCCCAAATGAAAAATGGATAAGTTGAATAAAAAGAATACTTTTGTTGGAATTTACAATAAAGTGCCTAGGGCGTTATAACACACAGTTCCTATTGTTTCGACACTAGGTCTATGTCTTCGCTGTAGAAAGATTGTGGTTGATCTCGAGGAAGTCCTGCTTAGCTTCTTTCACCTCAGCGTCCGAATGGAAACGTAATGCTCTCTTAAGCGAAAAAAAGTGAGAAAGGTTTCAGGGAAAAGTTTCAACGAAATTTCGTTAAGGTTGTCTGGGCTTTATGGGAGAAATTTGGCCATCATTGTCATGGAAATCTGGTATCGTGTGCCATCGAAAACGAAAACGTTTGCACAAATTGTTGAAACTAATCAGTGCTTGCTATAGAATGATCCCATTCCCTGATAACTGCTCGCATTCTGCTCACCTACCGCAGTCAAAAACCATTTTCCCGGCATTGCTCCGATATGGACACATTTATGAATAACAAGAATTTGACTTGATTAATTTCCTCTACGAAGAACAGGTTTTATCATTGGACGTTGTATGCAGTATACACATCATACCTCTCTTTATATCCATGTTCAATAGTGCTGCTATAGCTGCATTCATTTTGACACAATTGCACGTGTCCACTTTTCATTTGGGTAACCCTTATAGTATTAGATTTAACAAAAGTAATCTTTCTATAATGTAGAGCTATCAACATTATGTTATAGGTTTTGAGTTATTGGAGGAAATTTGATACACAGCTCTGATGAAATGGCCAGAAAGTAAGAAGAAAATAAGCCGCACACTTTTAAAAATAGCCATTGAAATGAATGATGATCACGTTTGCACTAGAACGAAAAATAATACACACATTTTTCAGAAATTATATTATCATATAGCTATTTCAACTTTCTTTAAGAACTCAAAATACTTAGGAGTATAGGAAAATTTGTATTTACAATGAATTGATAAAGAAAAAGCATCGTAAATTTAAGTCTTGGTCCAGAAATAAAATCGATAACTGAACCGAAGCCTGTAGCGAACTCTAGACACATTCGGAAACTCCAAGTGGCAACGCGGACTGATCCAAGGTACTGCCCCTTCGCGAGTGCTACACAACGGGTGATTACCTCTCAACGAGAGAGGTCGCTTAGCTCCGCCAGCGGGCTTAGTGTGGATATTTGGTTTCGGTGATTGTCTCGCAAAGGGAGAAGACGGTACGCTCAACCAGCGAGCTTTGCGTGAAAGTTTTTGTATATGCCGTTGGCAGAGGTGTTGGATGCTATACTGGCCAATAATTTGCTTTATTTCTGTACAATTGTCAACAAACTTGGGAGATTTATGATTTTTACTTAAAATGTGTTCAAAGTATAATATAATTTTATGTTATGTGTGATCGCGACCCAATAAACCATTAAAATATCAATCAAATTTCATCAATTGACAAGGCTAGGACACATTACACGCCTCAGTATTATAACTTCGATACTTGAATCCAAGAGATTGAAAAGCACGCTTTATTCCAGCCATCTTGAAATCTGTTTAATGTCTAACAAGATGACCTAGAAAATGTTATGTTTTTAATGGAATCTGCGCTTCCGGCACAATTTTTAATATCTTCACTCAAAGTTACTTTGTTTGAAAAGATGGCATGGTAAAATAAAACAAAAATAAAACTATGTTAAATTAATATTTGATATTTAACGGTTTTAATTCCAGATTTTTTCAGCCCAAACTTTGCTCTTTGCACTTCTCTAATTTCACCGACATAAGAATAACAGAAGAATCCGCACATGAGTCTGCAAAACGCTTTCATTACTGAAAATTGAAACAGGAAAAAAAAAGGAATCTTCTGCACTATTAATTCCGATTTAAATTCATATAATTTTTCCTGGAATGAGAGATTAAGTAATTTCCTTGGATTTTTAAGACAAAAGCTCGGATAGATTTGCTCAGGCTCTAGATAATTAAAATCATTCATCCGTTTTGGAAAGTCTCTCGGAAAAGAAGTGAAATGAAGAAGAAGCAAAAGAATGGAATAGAGAGAGAGAGAGAGATCAATTAACGAGAATTGTGAAAAGCCAAGAAAAATATAGAAGATGTCGAGCAGAATTGAACTATTTAAAAAATTCCTTTCGTTCTAAGAATTCAAATACCTCTGAGCATTTCACATTAAGGCTTTGCTTTAAAAGGAAAATGGTCTTAATGTGGAGCCAGACTGTTTTTATACATTTTTAAGTGCGGTTATTCCAGTTAAGAATTTGATTGGAATCTCGGACGAAAAAGAATTAGACGTAAAACGCATAGTTGAGATTGTTCTCAGGAGTAAAAAATATGTAAAATGATTCCAAGTTATGAAACATCAGTTTTCTTATTTCGAGATTTGTAAATAAAAGGCTGTCCAAGATATCAAGGGAGAATATTATGTTTCGAAAGATATCACTGATATTCTGCAGACAAATCATTAAGTGCAAACGCTTCGCTATCTAAATGAGAATTTGTTAAGCAAATAAACATTTAATACGTTTTTTATTTGGAAGTTTTAGCTTCAAATATAGTTCTGGTGTTGATGCTTTTACGTTTTATTTCAATGTTTTAAATCTCGGAGAAGGAATTTCGTCTATGTTAAATGAATGTAAATGTGTTTTCTAAAATAAAACATATGAATATTTAAAATATACTTCAACTATTTGCATATTAAATAAACTCTTGAAGGTAATATCAAGTCATATTGTAAAGATATTAGGAACTCTTTGATCAAAATACTATCTGAAGAATAGAAATATGAATTACTTTGTCGCTTTTGAGAATATATTTTATAAATTCTATTTAACTTAATGCCTATAAAAATATAATTCAAGCAAAGTTTTCCTTTAATTAAGAGGACATGAAGCAATTTATAAACAAAAGTCTTTTATTAAATTGTTTATAATTTTTGGGGGGTTGAACCTTATGTATATGCATTACGTAAAACAGATTTTGTGCTCAAAATATCACCGTTTGCCATTTAATTGTTTAAGTAAAAATTTTAAATTTACGAAGTGATTTTAAAAGGCTACTCCTCTAACAATAAATAATTTATACATACAAAATTTGATTTAAAAATGCGTCGAACTATGTACAACAAAAGTTGGTACGAGCTTTGTGTGAGGAAAAGCATGATTAACATTCATAAAGTACGATTTTTTATTAATGCTTATAGAAAATACTTTAAAAACGTATAGGCAGGGTACTCTAAACAGCCGTCGGGCCTCAAATCTTCTCGTGAGGTTGGTGAAATCGGAAGAGAGATGGGAGTTCTCTGACCACCCTCAGAGTGTTTTCCTTCTAAATTGGGGAGGAAACGAGCCAAAAAAATAAAATTGTCACTTGCATGGTGCTCAAAAGGCTACGGCGAACGATAGACGTATGAAACAAACTCTTTGCCACGATGAAATTCGTGGGCCTCCATCTGATACATCAGACAGGTGGCATCAGAAACAACAACAACATATTGTGTTGTGACATTTTAAAAAAAAATCACATTTTCTACAAACAAAACCTGAACAATTATGTGTTGCAACTGAAGCAGAAGAGAAAGGTTTTTAGGAAATCACGAATTCAGAACTACCTCTTTTGGGAGGGGGTGGGGGATCATGAATGTTGGTTTGTACATGAAGTCGTCTTGTTTTATTTTTCCCTACACTTCAGATTATGAATGTTTTGTTTTAAATTAGTTATCAGTAGAAATATTCGCATAGTTTCTTTAAAGCAACGTGCTTTCCGAACTTTTTTAGCAATGTACATAAGATTAAGTCTGGTCTAGAATACCAAGATATTTTGAGAATGGTTTTTAAATTTTTTTAGACAGATGTCAAACATTTTTCTCATTACATTAATGGTTGCATGATTTTGTAAAAATAACTGAACTTTACCGCATTTCGAAGAATCAATCGCGACTTGATTGTATTTGAACTAAAGTATTAGATATTATTTTGAAAAGAGTATTCTCTCTCTTCTTTTCAATACTTTAAAATATATAAACCTTATGATTTATGTATTAACAATAAATATAAAGGAAATAATAACTCTTAAGCATATTTTTGAAAATATTTTACCCTAAATTTGTTATAGAATGAAAATTCATTATAACATTATATAGCATTGATGACCCAATATTTTTCGCAGGTTTACGAGAATCCTTAAACAGGAAAGGAAGGAAGAAAAAAGGGATAAGTCTGTTAGTGCGTTTTTTGGATTTTGGTTGTTTAGTGCTATGCTTTAGTTGGTTGACATTGGGCCAAATTGTATGCCTATGGATAGCATTTGGTCCCCTTCAACCAGCTGTAGTTAGCATTCTACGCTCCAAAGAAGGATTTCAAGAAGACTTTTGATGGTATGTTCCATTTTCAAATTAATTAATAGATTCAATAAGCAATACTGCAGCCAAAACAGTTTACGTAAAAAATTTTGAAATAAATTATTGGTAAGTAAAGCATTTTTTTAAAAATAAAAAAAGCATGTGCATTTAAAAAAATATTGATTCTAAAAATACTTAGATGTCCTACTTTTGTATTTAATTAAACATAAATAATAAGAGGTAAAGGGTGTTTTTTTAGAGGTATAGAACTTTAAATTGCAATAAAACAACGATGTATTATTCGATTGACATGAATTTTTTTTTATTCGAAAGATAATCTTGTGGCATTACATTTTAAATATGATTTCTGGCATAGGACTGCCACGGCTGGCTGGGATGTAGTCCAATCTGGACGTCGATGACTTTTTCCAACATTTGTGGCCGTATATCGGCAATAACACGGCGAATGTTGTCTTCCAAATGGTCAAGCGTTTGTGGCTTATCCGCATAGACCAATGACTTTACATAGCCCCACAGAAAATAGTCTAGCGGTGTTAAATCACAAGGTCTTGGAGGCCAATTCACAGGTCCAAAACGTGAAATTAGGTGGTCACCAAACGTGTCTTTCAATAAATGGATTGTGGCACGAGCTGTGTGACATGTTGCGCCGTCTTGTTGGAACCACAGCTCCTGGACATCATGATTGTTCAATTCAGGAATGAAAAAGTTAGTAATCATGGCTCTATACCGATCACCATTGACTGTAACGTTGTGGCCTTCATCGTTTTTGAAGAAGGATTTCACCAGCTCATAAAGCGCACCTAACAGTCAGTTTTTCTGGATGTAACGGTGTTTCGACATACACTTGTGGATTAGCTTCACTCGAAATGCGGCAGTTTTGTTTGTTGACGTAGCCATTCAACCAGAAGTGCGCTTCATCGCTAAACAAAATTCTCTTATGAAAATCGGGAACAACTGCAATCTCGTTTTGGGCCCATTCGACGAATCTACGCCTTGCTTGATCATATTTAAAATGTAATGCCACAAGATTATCTTTCGAATAAAAAAATTCATGTCAATCAAATAATACATCGTCGTTTTATTGCAATTTAAAATTCTATACCTCTAAAAAACACCCTTTACAATTAATATAAGCAGATAAAAAAATCGAGGACTGTTATAGATAAAGCAAACGTTTGGATCTTCGTGAGTATTGCTATGTCCCGGTTCTATCGTATACGCTGGTTGTTCAGATTACCGTCGATGTGAACAAGTCATGTAGGACTCATATGAAAATATCGAATGGAAGAAGGTCAACAGTGCTTTCTTCTGTATCTTCATACTAGAACACTTCAGTCATAATGCAGCATGCAGGGACATGATTCATTTGAAGAGAAGAGATGGTTCCACTCATGTATCATGTACTTTGATCGTTGGGCACACTATTATCTATGTCACCCCGTTAAGTGAATCTAATATATATTATAAATGCGAAAGTTTGTGAGTATCTTTGTGGGTCTTTCACGCAAAGCAACTGAATGGATTTTAATGAAACTTTACAGTAATATAGCTTATATATCAGAATAGCACATAGGCTATAATTTATAGCATAGACTATAATTTATAAAGATATTGTATTAAGTGTCCAAAATATAACGATATTTGTCAAGTAAGTAGGAAAAAATTCAGCCATCTGCGAGCAATTCTAGCTTGCCCTGCAAAAATGCTCACGTTAGCATATATCTATCTTTTGTTTGTGAAAGAACTTTTTTTTTGTTTTGTCTACGCAAGGTGCTCGCTTCTAATTAATTCCATTGATCAGCATAATGCCTATTTTTTTATTTCAGAATAAAATTAAGTTTTGAAGGGAGAGGTTGTTATAAATCTCTCTTTATTTTAATGGTTTTTTATGACTTTATTATGCACATTTGGTAGTAAGAAATTGATCTTTTTTCCAAATAAATGCTTTTATCAGTTCTGATACTTAAAGTAAATAAATTTTCTCTTTCACACTGCATCAATTGGACAAATTTTCAAAATTTGTTTGTGATTAGTAGTTAATTATAACGCTATAATTTTAATTGAATAGGCAGATATAATTATTTTTATACTTAAAAACGCAATAACTACTGTACTGTATTTTTTGGAGTGTGAGAGTGAGTGAATATTAATGTCGCACTGTTCAGCTACACGAGGGCTTTTGGCAACGGATCACGTAATTTTGAACCATGGTCAAGTGACGTGGACGACACCTGAACTGGCACCTCTTCTCCTAACTACCACACCACACTAACTTAGAAGGAATATTCTACCAATACTTAGCAGGAATATTCTTTGAAATCCACTCTTCCAAGATATATGGCAGCACGGGTTCCATGATGAGTATTTTAGCGGAAAAAATAGTTTGTCAAAATTTAAGTATCTCATGTTTTTGTGTGTTAATGAAGACCTTAGAAAACGATTTGGCTACTTATTTTAAGTGAATGGTATACATAATTAATTTTACAGCGGAATATCTTTAATTAATTTATTAGCTCTAACGGATTAAATTTTCCAAAGTGGAGTATTTTGTTTATGTATATTCCTTAATTTGTAAATGTAGTGATCCAAAAAAAATATTGTATGAAAGAAACTGCAGTAAATCATAATGCGGTTGGATAAAGTATTAAAGTGCATTTCTTCCCTACACGGCGGGTCTTACAAAGCTCTAATAAAGCTCGAGCTACGAGAGTAGCTAGGCATTTGCCAACTTGACTCTATCATTAACATTTCGCTATGTTTTTCATTGAATTGCCATTATAATTTAAGAAATGGCGTTGCTTGCGAATATTACAATTTTAAAATAAAATAAATACAACAGAAAGTAGTATTAATGTATTACACTTTTAGATATAAGTTATTTACACTACTTTAAGCGTTCATTACGCAACACTTTTAACAATGTGTTACTTTTGGTGAGCATAGATCAGCTTAGTGAGGTATTTTGAAAAATCGACCCTCAAGAGTGTTACGAGGAATTATAAATAAAAAAAAAATCATTTTTATCAGCTATTAGATCTACATACTTAAAATTTAACAAAGGTGGTTTTTTTTCTTTCTTTTTTTTTGTTTAGCTGAGATATGCAAAAAGCTTTTTTTGTTTAATTTGCAATTCAGATAAAATTAACTCATTAAAAACTTCTTTTTCCTTCAATCTGCGTTGTTTAATTTTTCAGTTCACCCGTGCTAAGAACGGGTATACCAGCTAGTCCACAATAATGGTCACCCTGGCCATAGTTTGGGCAGACACTTATCGTGCTGCAAACAAAACGATTCCTTGACTCTAGGTCTGTGATGTGGTTGTGCGATCTTGCAAGGCCGACCTGACAACATGTTTGTGCTCTTGGGCCATGAGATATCATTGAGATCCTGCATGTTGCTCAATATTATTCTCCTTTATCCAACGAACCCATATTGTCATAGATTCTGTGTTACGACAGATGCTAGTAGCAATATCTCTTAACGATTAAAAGCACTTTCATGCCACTATCGAATTTGTCACGTATTGGTAACCGTTTCTCCTTATAAGAGGTATAACAAGATCTTCCCAAAACAAGTAAATATTCCATTGCGATTACCGAATGATGTACCCGTAGCCAACTTTCCTTCAATGCAGAATTTGAGTTGTGGTTTATTCCTCCTGCTTCGTTTGATTGAGCTTTAACTCACATAATTTCCATACTCTCCAGTATCTACTTCTTTTCATGTAAATTTGATGTTTGTATGATGCCTCTTTAATAGTGTTGATATTTATATCTACAGCACGGCATTTAAATTATAATCCATGCAATTAAACTCTAATGAATATTTAAACAAGAAGCATTGAAGGTTTATTGTTAATTAATTTGTAAAGCAATATAAAAAAATTACTGGTACAGCATTTGAAATTTAGCTGCAAATCTCGAAGTCACTAAAGAATTATAACGAATTCTCTCCGAAAATTCATTCCATAAACGAATCACTATCCGTGTGTAGACATAATTTTCACAAAATAACTCAATTGCATGCTACTCTTCAAAAATGAAGAATGTTTCAAGTAGTACCAAAGAATTCCAAAAAGGCACTTAAGGACAGTTTAAGTGCAATTACAGGAATATTTCAGTTAACCATTTTTTAAATTTTTTATGACCATTTGTTTTCTGAACTTAATTGTAAAATTTAGAAATTATTTTGCTACAGATGTATTTTAAAAGACAGTTTCTTTATTCATGTGGAATACAATTAGCCAACTGATAACCAACTAATTTTTATATTTTTATAGCTGCAAATATCACCAAATAATTCAATCACGAGTCCAACAGCAAGAGGGTGCTTCCAATAGCATCAAAGCTAACGACAAACACATTTAATGGACAGTCGAGGCGTTGTTTCAGTTAATTAGAGAACTTTAAAGTTTACGAGATTATAGAAGTGATCCAGCAAGCTTTGGAAACCCCCAAATGGATCGTTGTTATGGAAACTAATTATCTCCTCTAATGATAATTTGCGGGAGAATACTTTTGATGTCTCGCGCACAACTCAAGTTGCTATGCAATTAAATTTTTTAATACTCGTTTCCCAACAGAATTAGAAAGCACCTCGTACACACGTACCCGGAGTTTTAGAAACTTAAACACGCGAAATTGGAATAATAAGCTTTCGAGTTAGAGAGCTAAGTGTTTATCGGGAATTACTGACAGTTAAAATAGTTCGAAATTAGCATTCTATTCAGTGTATTTATTGAAAGAGTTGTAAACAAGTGCTGGGGAATGAGTTTATTTGCAGTTTGTGAAACAGTTTTAAATAGTTATTCAATGGGTGATTGATTGCACACAGTCACGAGTTAGTTAATTATTTTTATGCAATGGTTTATGAGTGTGAAATGTAACTTATGGAGCTTATTAGGGATTCTTTAAATCAGTGCTTCTTAAACTTTCAAAATTTGCGACCCAATATTCAATCATAAATTTCATCGCCACCCCAACACATACAATATAACAATGTATTTGAATTCAATAATACTATGCTTTGACCCTAAAGCTACAATACAGTTTTAACCTCTTAAGGGCCACCGGCGTATATAAACGGCTCGCTCAGCCAAAGTGTTAATCACCCCGGACGTATATATACGCCTTTCCGAAGCACGATCCTCTCTGTGTATTGCTATCCATAAAATTATTCCGAAGGCTTCAGAATGCAATAAAAAAGACATTGACAGTGTTTGTGAAGGATTTACTTATTTCAGAGGATTTGGTTATTTATTCCTTTTCTTCCCCACCACCTAATACATCACATACGCACCCGTACGTGGGAAAACGATGCCATTGGGGAGGGAATTGCGTAACTTTTAGTCAGCATTTAAGGGATTAATAATAAACAGTACAAAATATTAAGATACGAGTTAATTTTTGTGTATAATTTTATATATGACAAGCCCATGGGGTCACTAGTAATTACTAAAATTGTTCTTAACTTAGTTTTGTAAATTAACTATAAAATACATCATGCAGTACTGATACATTGACAAGTGTATTATTTCAGTGTAAATGAGTATTTTATTTTTATTATGTCAGAAAGCTTTAGTTCATTTACTTTCAGCAAATTAATAATTTTTAAAATAATCTTTTGTTTTCGGCTTTTCAATATCTTCGGGCACCTCTCGTACAGTTATCTCGCCACCCTGGGGGGGCGCACCCCCCAGTTTGAGAGAAACTCTGCCTTAAATCATTTAGCTTAGTTAAAGTAGTAATTTTGAAATTTTTTAGAATTAATTTTAACAGTGAAATATCTTCAAAAACTGATTTCTGTAAACCAAAATTATTGTTAGTAACTTATATTCAAAAATACTTTTTATGTAGGAATTTAAATTGCCTAAAGGTTTATTTATATAATGTTAGATCACAACTAAGTAATTAAGAGAGGAGATTTGATTTTAATTTTCGACGTATTAGGAAGTAACACCAAGGCTATTGATGACGTACCTCGTATTTTTGAAACATGGTCAAGTAAGGAGAGGATGACAAGTGAATTGGCATCCTCCATTCCCAACTTCTACATCTCTCCGACGGGATGACTTAAAGCCGTGGCAGATTTAATGTGCATCAGCCCCTCTACAAAGTGAGTCTTGATTGGCACTAGGAATCAAACCCGTGTCTTGAAAACGACGGAAAGGAGTTAACGACCATGACCACTTGGTAGTCATTAAAAAAAGTAGGTAAATAGCATAACAAGATTCAGCAAAATGTTCTTTATTGGACTCGAATACCCATTGCATACAAGTCTCAGCAGCCAAATTAATTACAAGGGATGATGAGAAAAAAAAAGCTTACAAGCCGTAGCATTTGAAAACTGCATATTGTGGATAAATTTTGCTTCCCCAGAGTAGAGAAAAATAGCACTACTTGTCATACAGCTGGTTTGCGGGTAGGTAATGAAAGTTCCCAGACGTTTCAGGATGATTAAAATGGCAAAACGCTCAGGAAATTGCTCTGGTTTGAAAGTTCGATTTTTATGAGCAAAGAATGTGTCCACATCTGACATTCAGAGTCAAATCGGGGAAGTTTATGGTGAAGAAGCAATGAGCAGACAGCATGTAGCGAAATGATGTCACTCTTTTCAATCATGCAGACAGGATGTCGAAAACCACAATATGGCAGGGAGTGGTCGGCCAAGTTCTTCAAGGCACGAACTGAAGAAATAATTCCAAATGATCAACGAGAGTCTCATTAGAGCTGGGACTGAGCTATAGTAGCGTGAAGCATATCGTTTTTGATGTGTTGCGATATTCCAAGACAGTGCTGTGAAAACATCCTCCGAGACCTGACTCAATGGGCATGGACCTGATTTCTACCAAGACGGGTTAATCAAGTTGGTTCTGCGTTCTGATAAATGCCTAATCATACTTGGTGATTATGTCGAAAATGGATGGACACGTATATCTCTTGAATCCCTTTTGTATTTTCTGTCAGTTGTTAATAAATATTTCTTTATTCGACTTGTAACATTTTTTATCACCCTTCGTAGATGGAATTTTTGGTCACTGAAATAATAATGACTTTAACCCCATTGTGTTTCTGATAAATCTTTAAATTTTAAAATATATTAATTGCTTTGAAGAAGTTAAGGTAAATATAAATATTTTTGCATAATTAGATTATCCTATTGTTATTATTCATTCCGTAGCGTAACAACTCTTGTCATAATAACTCTAATTGACCCTTTCTATCTGCTGAAGCCTCCTCTAGCGAGCACACCTTCTTTAGCACAGGGCAAGTGAGGGAAGAATGTCGCCACCGTGAAAAACTATCCTTAATTTTTGTTAATGATAGTTGTCTTCGTTTAACCTAACATGAATCAATAAATAAATGATACATTAAAGAGAGATTATTGAACCCAAACCCGAATCTACCACATTTGGTTTAATCTTTAACGTCCAAGATGTACAGTAGTGATGAACATTCTACACATTTAAGATGAAAGTTATTTTATGGTACGTTCGTTAGAAATTAAGCAAACATTTGCATAAGTCTGACAATCTTTATATAAGTGATAATTATTCAAAAAGTATTCTAATAATTTTTATAAACTAAATGAAGGTAGCGTGGTTGAAAACCGTGAGCTAAAATTTAAACTTACCCAAAACTTAATTTTACCTCTTTTGTGTGTCAAATATAAGTAACACATAAATAATACAGTCTGTTTCCCTCTCTGTGTTTCTTTGTAGCACAAATTTTCTCCATCTGTCTCTACTCTGTCTCACCCACACATTTTCACTCTCTCACACCCACTGTCTCTCACACACATTCTCTCTCACACCCACTGTCTCTCTCACACACATTCTCTCTCTCACACACACTCTTTCTCATACACACACACTCTCTTTCTCATACACACACACTCTCTTTCTCATACACACACTCTCTTTCTCACACACACTCTCTCTTCCTCTCTCACACACTCTCTCTCTCACACACACTCTCTTTCTCTCACACACACTCTCTTTCTCTCACACACACACTCTCTTTCTCTCACACACACTCTTTTCTCACACACACACACTCTTTCTCACACACACACTCTTTCTCACACATGTACTCTCTCTCTCGCTCCTCTCACACGCATGTACTCTCTCACACACCCTTCTCTCACACACACTTCTCTCACAGATGTACTCTCTCACACACTCCTCTCTCACACATGTACTCTCTCTTCAACTCCTCTCTCACTCTAACAGTCCATCTCACTTTCTAACACACACACTCTTTTTCACACACTCTTTCTTTCTCACACATTCCTCTCTCATACATGCACTATCTCTCCAACTCCTCTCTCACTCTAATAGTCAATCTCACTTTTTAACACACACACTCTCTTGCACACACACTCTCTTGCACACACACTCTCTCTTTCTCACACATATACTCTCTTTCTCTCATACTCCTCTCACACATGTACTCTCTCCCTCTAACAGTCAATCTCACTTTCTAACACATTCACACTCTCTCACACACACTCTCTTTCTCACACACGCTCTCTTTCTCACATATGTACTCTCTCTCTCACTTCTCTCACACATGTACTCTCTCGCACACTCCTCTCTCACATATGCACTCTCTCTCCAACTTCTATCTCACTCTAACAGTCAATCTCACTTTCTAACTCACACTCTCTCTCACTCTCTCACAATCTTTCTCTCTCACATACATTCTCTTTCTCTCACACTCTCTCTCACGCACACGCGCACATTCTCTCTCACGATCGCACATTATGTCTCTCTCTCTCATAGTTTCTTTGTCTGTTTCTCTCCCTCTTTATATGTCTGGCTTTGTTTCTCTCTCACAAGATTTGTTTACCTAAAACTTGCCTTCAACGTAGAAATTCTCTGTTATAATTTATTCGGGTTTTGATTACATTTAATATTTTTTTCCAAGACATGTATTGAATTACAAAGTAGATTTTTAAAAAAAAATAACAAATCTCTGACGAAATTTACAATTTTTCTTTTTTTTTAGTCTTTATAAAAAACAGAACAAATTACCTATCTTTAAAAACAGGAATCGTTATTTTGAATACGAAACATTTTGTGCAGATAATTTTCTTAGATTTAGAATTCTTATGATAAACTGTGTTGGTTTTGTATAAATGAATCTAAAATAAAATGTATGTAAGAAAAAAAACTTATCTAAATTTAAATGTGTCTTATTTGCTTTTTCCATTTCTTAAAGTCTATGATAATGGGTAATTAATTTGGTACTTAAAATCCCATTTAGTTTCCCTTTTATAGTAAGTATTATCTGCATAAAAAATATTCTTATAAGCACAATTTTCTTTTCCATAAGTAGTCTCTTATTTTTTATAATGATCTTTAACTATAACGAGCTGTTTTAGTTCATCTCTAATTAAAGAAATCTAAAATAGCATTCTTTCTAGCAACAACTACTAGTTTATGCAATTTATGTTATAAAGTTCTTATGAGGTACTTAGGAGAGAAAAATGTTTCTTTTTTTGCTTTTGTCTTGATTACCTCTATTTAATTAAATTCTCTCTAGTAATTATCTTTATTTGATAAATTTTAAAAAATGTGTATCTTAATACACATTTGGCAATGTTTTTGACGGTCAACAATTAATCAAACAAATTCATTCTTAAAAAAGGATCTTTGTGGCCCACCCAGCCTGTTGTTTAAATATAAACTAATGACCCATGATATTTTTTTTGTTTATGTATGTGTGTACAGTATGAATAACAGAAAAGTTTAATTTTTTTATTGTTTTTCATGGATAAATGTATAATTTTAATGAAAATTTGTATCATATAAATGTAGTTTTAGTAGCTACTATGTGCCTAACGTTTTATCTACAAATATATCACTGTGTTTGATCACATTTCAAAATTAATGTACCCTGGATAAGACATTAAAACAATTAATCCACACAAACAAGTGACAATATTTATTTCTGAACACTTGCATTACTATTCAATCCAACTATCTTATGCAACATTTTATACAACATTGATATATAACACACACACACACACATATATTTATATATGTACATTTAATGTATAATATATTAATTATATAAACACGCATATACATATTTATATACTTAAGGGGGTGTTTATTAAAATTGCAATGTGTTGCAATTGGTAACTGTCCTCATAGTTTCGAGCCTTGGTCAAGAAACGTGGACGACACCTGAGGCTGCAATACCCTCTCCAATGATAGGACTTTAAGTTCGACAGATTTAACGTGCAGATTTAAACGGCGGTCTTTCAGTCGTACCGAAACTAAAACTCATCAGCCACG
Organism: Trichonephila clavipes; assembly: GCA_019973935.1. NCBI lineage: Eukaryota > Metazoa > Arthropoda > Arachnida > Araneae > Nephilidae > Trichonephila > Trichonephila clavipes. The sequence continues at coordinate 1,442 of BMAU01016343.1, read as the reverse complement.
AGCACGCCCCTCCCCCCACATTATATGCACAACTTTGATAAATTCATGTAAGAAATAACAAGGGAACAGTATCATCCTCTATCATTTATTAACACCGTCCGCTTTAAACCAGCTCGAGGACTATTGGAAAAGAATAACATCTGAGCTGGGCTGCACACTAGTGTATACACTATAAGTGTATTATCCGTAATACACTTATATTGCTAATATCTTGTTTAAAATAACAAGTACGTTTATAAACTCCAAATATGAGGAACGGAATATTATAAAAGTTGTACTCACCTGTTGAAATGCCCACGAGACCGAAAAATAAGGCTGATTAAAGACGATTAATTCAAATAAATTCACAAGCCACTCCAAATGTTGGACCAGACTCTTTACTCAAGTGGTTTAAAATTGCCATCTATCGACGTTTAAAAGTACTATTAACAAACTGGTGTCATTCCCCGAATTACCTTATATCAGTGTTTCTCAAACTGTGGGGCGTGGTAACCCTGCGAGGGGGACGCGAGCATATTGAAAATAAAAGGTTTAAAAATAATTTTTTGGAATGAAGTAAAACAAAATGCTTTCTGACATAATAAAAAATACACATTTACACTGATATTTTTTATTTTTATCATCTGGTGATCATCAAAAATAAAAGATTCCACTTCAAACTCTCATTATCCATCTTTGATCCTATAATCAAATTAAAAAAAAATGTTGTTTGCTTTGCGGTCAATATGAGAACGATGAGAGATTTTTTTTACGTTTCTTTTAACGATATCAAACGATGAGAGATTTTTTTATTACGTTTCTTTTAACCTAAAATATTACTTTAGCTGACCTCTTCGAACTTACTGGTATAGTTATCTCCGTCTTTTTTTTTAGGGAAGCTGTAAATATATATGATATATTTCTATTTCATCTTTTTACATGTGAAAGAGTTTTATGATATATGGATAAGCATGAGTATTTGAAACATATAATGCATCATAAAAGCGTTTTACACAATTATTTTTTAGAACATGCTACACTTTCCCCATGAACAATTTTGTAGTTTTGATTGCTGTGTTGTACGACTTATTATGGTTTATAAATGTAAATAAGCAGAATATTAAAAAAATGGGCATCTGTGATCCCTATTGAAGGAAGTTGAAACTGATCAAGCAATTGAAGAACCTACTGAAATAATGCATTATTAATCAAGATAGAGGGAAAGTAAATATCAGAAAAGCGTTAGACATGAAACGTTTGAGTTGATTTGAAATTTTCAAATGCTGCCTAAAGATCTCTATGAAGAAAACTATGAAGCCATAATGTAGCACTTTGCCTTGTCAAAAAGACACAAAGAAGAAAAAGTTCAAAATTATATATAAAGCCATAATGTAGCACTTTGCCTTGTCAAAAAGATACAAAGAAGAAAAGTTCAAAACTCTATTTCTAGATCATCGAATGAG